>CM054933.1:25447186-25511960 GCA_029168755.2 Tillandsia fasciculata | reverse complement strand
CGTCAGTAACAATAATAATAAATATAGTGTGCTAGCTTAAAATTAAGTTGGAGGCTTATTAATTAGGCCTGTTAATTAAGTTTTCCTTTAATAGCTAGGGAGTTAGAATAGACACGTACATGAAATTCAAATCTAAAAAAATTAATAATGGATTGGTGTCCCACCAATATTGCAATGTTATGATAATGTAAATATAAAATATATATAGATATCATAAAGTATGGGTGCAGAATAGAACAGTTGGACCCCGAATTGTGTGCTGAATTATTTTAAGATGGAAGCCATTTAGCCATTCGTCAACTTATACAGCGTTGAAAGGTACAGCGAGGTTTGTGGTTTTCCTTCGAATTAATTAATTTAATTAATCAATGGCATTTAATAAGCGGTTTCTAGATGGTAATGTTGTGTGGTAAGCTAAACGTAAGCTGTGATGAAAATGAGACCTGGACCCGTACCCTGACGGGTCCAGATCCATGAAAGAAGATTCGAACCCGTGGGTTAGTGTGACTAGACCAATCAGCGATGTGGTTGACCCGACCCATTGTAAATTCCTTTGACCAGTCAACCACGGTGAGGTTGTGGGCCCCGCGGAGAAGCTTCTCCCGTGCTGTGGACCACACACTCAGCGTATGGTGAGAGTTTATTCTATAGTAAAATAATATGATTAATTAATATGAAAAATTATTTTTTTATGAATTTTTTTTTATATTTATTTTTTAAAAAAAATTTAAGCTGTTCATATATATTTTTCTGATTTATTACCGTTAGTTTACTGTTTACTTTTTAACAGAATATAAGTAAAATATTAATTTTGTATTTATAAATATATTTTTTAAAAATTTTTAACTATTAAAAAAATATATCTATGATTAAGTATGATATCTAAAAAAATAAAAAAATAAATTTATCTCACTCACTAATCAAAATTAAATATTTAATCGATAATTAATTATATTTATGAATAATTTAGAATTTTTGAAGGTGGATAACAACTCAAAATGTGATGTATCAATAAATTAAGTAAAATGAATTTAGGGGCCGGGTCATGTCCTCTAGAGTTTAGATCAATCAATGCTGATTGTTTCAGATCTCAATACTCAAGTTGCCATAATATTATATTTGAAAAGAGATATGCTATTACGTGGATATTTCAAAACGCTGAGGTATATATATATATATATATATATATATATATATATATCTTATATTTTTCGTTCATGTTGAGCTAATTAAAAATATTTTTTAATTTTTTTTTTTAATACTAAAGATTTATTGAGTTTTATGAACTCTACGGTGAAAAGTATAAGATCAACATCTTCATTTTGAAATGTACAAATAAAAATTTTCATCTATTTATCCGCTACAAAAAAATGTATATATCTTACTCTCTCTTATCTAAAGCTAATAATTAGAATGAATACTTAGCTTGTCTTCTCAAAATTTTCCTTTTTAAGATTCTTCTAGATCATGATGGGCATCATCTCATTTCGTTCTAAGTGAGCTGCATAATTTTTTTCGTGATCAATAATACTTCTCAAAAGATTTGTACAGCAACCAATTAAACGAAAGATATATATTGCATGCTATTCATCTTCTCTCTAGAAGAAGAATAAGCAAAATAATGATGCCATTCTTCTCAAGTGAAAAGAACCTTTCCATGAGTTCAAAAACTGCAACTGGCCATGGTTCCATACATAACTAGTTTATGGACAGTAACTCGGTATTCCGAAACCGCAGCTGCCGAATTTAAAAATATTCTTCTAGCATATATATATATATATATATATATATATATATATATATATATATATTCTCATTGCATGCGTGATGCCCAGTCTCTATGACCATATTCATGGAATAATGGAATGGCTGTATACTAGCTAGTGCGCTCTAGGAAAAGTTCTCATTCAAAAAAATGATTTATTTATTTATTTATTTTTTTTTTTTGAGAGAGAGAAAGATAGTAAATTTTGCTGAAAATATAAAATAACTAGCTTTCAAATTTGAAATCTCGAATACCAACTACTAAACTCAAAAAAAAAAAAAAAAAAAAAAAGTAAATAGAAGTTTTAGAAAAATTATAGAATAATTAATGAAAAGTAATTGAAGCAAACTTGGAGAGGTGATCGAGTTCTTCTTTAACTTTAAATTAAAGGGAGTTTTAATTGGTACAATTGCTCCAGATGAATTCGAGGTAGTTTTCGGTGCAATTCTAGATGAGAGATTAATTAGTCAATCCCCCTTCTGTTTTTTTTTTTTTTTGGTGCCTATCCATCTATTTTGATAGAACGAAAATTTTAGATTTGTTTGCATATGTTATAACTCATTCTTATTGTATATACTTGATATATAAGAAATATCTTTAATTTAGAGAACGGTATTTTTAATATTTTAATATTTTTTTTTTCATATCTGAATTTAATATATTTTATTGAACCTGAATTCTCCGATACCATGTAAAATTATATAAAATAAAAATTATACTCTAAAAATTTAAGCCGGTAGAGAATTGTACTTTTAATATTTTAACAGAAACTGTATGCTTAGATCATGTTGTACTAGAAAGGAGAATGTACTAGAGGGCTATAGCAATGGATCATTACCTACTTTAATTGCTCATATTTCACTATCACCTAACACAATTAAGCAATCTTAATTTTCATTTAATTAAACGAAATTGGTCTTCATGATCTCCTACGTCCCAATCTTGTGCGAGTTAGGTAACTTAATGTGCCAGAAATTTACAACCTAATTAAAGGTATCAATAATTCACACTTCTCAAATTAGGTAGCTTGGAAAATCCTCTTCTTCCTCGCCAAAGGGCTAATCAACTTTATTATTATTATTTTTATTATTAAAATAATTTAACTTGATTAAAAATATAAAATAATTAATTAGATTTTAAATTTAAAACTTCAAGTTTCAACTATTAAATTCTTAACCAATTACATTAAGTACGATGAGTATTCATCTTTTATGCCACAAATAAAAAAAGTTTAATGATTTGGAGGGTCATATGGCTGGATCATAATATATATGCTGGGATTATCGAATTGGGTCAGATTAAATAATTCTATCTAAATAATATTATATCTTTTACCATCATTACCAAATCTACCTAATCAGTGTCCTTCTAGTAAACTGCAGTGTTATTGTAGATAAATTAATTACGAAAGTAATTAATATTGGCTAGTTTTTTTTATGTACCATAAATTAAATTTTGAATTGGTCATACTTTTGACTTGACTTTGTACAACACGGTAGTTACCCAACTACCAGACACTTGATCCCAGGAAGGCATGCATTTCATCAAACAATTTGTAAGCGTGAACATTGATTTGTGTTGACTCCCCGTGCTCCTCTCTATTATATATAATTATATATTATTAATCACACTTATAATTAATTAAGGATCTTAATTATTTGCTTTTCTAGGTAATTACTTTTTCAGTTTAATTGCCTACTCTCTCTCTTTTTATATATATATATATATATACTTATAAACGAAAAATGTTGAGCACTGTCATAGAGAAGAAAAAAAAAAAAAAACTCTCGTACTTTATTTAGAAAAAAAAGTGAAACGACTAAGATTCGAAATTAAAATTTAAAATTTAAAAAATAAAAAGTTTAATTAGACATTTCTGAATAAACTTTAATAACAAACAAAATATTAAGTAAGAGAAAAAAAAAAAAGAGAGAGCATTTTAGATTGCTTCCAACAAAGCATCCATCAACTCACCAACTGGTCAAGAAGAAAAAATCAAAGAAGGGGGGAGTATGTGTCTCATCATCCCATTAATTGTGCCTCATACCTCTACACATGCTCCAGTGAGCTGGGCTACATAAATCACCAATCAATTAAATAGCATGTTACCTTATTGTTGCATGCCTTATTGCTTGTATTGAGGGTATGACAAAGTTTTGTAGACATTAGTTTTGGACCCCCTTGCATGTCCACTAAAAGCAATACAACTTTGTTAGCTTCTTTCCAAGAGTCTACTCTACTGTGCTTCACATCTGAGTAGTATGTGGAGGATCACAATGAGTCGTGTAGTGTCTTCCTAGCCTACTGCTGGATGAAGAAATCTTAATTCGTGCTGATGTCATATGAAAAGTATAGTAAAATTAAACTAGATTTGTGTCACAGACCGTATTTTCAGGCTAAAAATTTGATAATTGATATTTAAAATTTTATATTTTAAATTTTAAATATATTATTTATATATGATAAACTACTTTTTACTGTATTTTTTAAATTATTTAGCTATTGTATAAAATATTTGTTTTTCAAGAGAAAGATAACAAGTTATCCGCTTCATTCAACTAGAAACTGAATTTGACAATACAAATAAAACAACGAGCATCTCTGAAAAAAAAAAAAAAAAAAAAAAAAAAAAAAAACAACAACAACAACTGGCGTTGCAAACTACCCCCGACCATAGCGCCACAACGTCTCTGACCCACCACACAGCGCAGAGAGAATCAGTGTTAACCAGCTGGAAGATAATTTTATTTGTTATACACCAGAGCACCCACCGCCAGAAAGGTTAGAGACTTGTTCATGTCTGAAGATCTCTTCCAATCCGCCCTATCCTCCCACACCTTCCAGACGTTGTTACCAAACGCCCGAATATCCACGACTCCGTCTCCCATTCCGAACAAGAATCGAAAATACACACACCTCGTAAAAAGGTGGTCTGCCGTCTCCAAATGAACCCTATAGAGCACACAGAAATTATTTCCGCACCAACCTTTTTTTAGAAGATTATCAACCGTGGGGAGCCGACTCTTTAGAGCGATCCAAATAAAAATTTTATCCTTAGCCGGCAAGCGCAAACTCCAGATAGAGAATGCAGCAATTTAATACATACATATATATATACATATATATATATATATATATATATATATATATATATATATATATATATATATATATATATATAGTACCAAGTATTTGGTGCTATCAAGTTTTCTATTCTTAGATCAATCCCTTTAATTATTTTTACATGTTAAATTTTACTATTTTTCCAACCACCTGTTAACCCCAAGGGGCCCACTATCATTTCAACCACACATTTTTTAATTTAACGGTTAAAAACTTAAAAGCACAAGATAAATTATGCTTGTGAATTTTTTACAATTGAATTTGTATTGAGATTTGTGCAATTATAAAGTCAACTAAAGAGAGAGAAAGAGAAAGTACAATTGCATAAATTTCAATACAAATCCACTGGTAAAAAATTCATAAGTATAGTTTATCTTGTGCTTTTAAAATTATATAAGCTCTACTATATATATATATATATATATATATATATATATATATATATATATATATATATATATATATAGCGTAGGACTACTATACTCTTATGAGTATAAACTCCTTTGTACTCATAATTTTTTCACCTTTGGATGAAGGAATATGCGGTTAGGATGATAATGGTCCCTCTAGGATTTACTAGGTTGTTGGAAAAATAGTAAAAATCTTAGGAACTATTCTAATCCTAACCGCACATTCTTTCATCCAAATGATGAAAATTTATAAATACAAAAAAATTTACTCATAAGAATATAGTAGCCGACCATATATATATATATATATATATATATATATATATATATATATATATATATATATATTTCTATGATTGAGTATTGCTTTGGATATCCAAAGCTTAACTACTGCTTTATAAATTATAAATGAATTGACATATTATATATAATATATGAAGAGTTTTGATTTATTTATGAGATATTGAACAAATTAACAATTTATTAAAAATATTGGAAAAAAAAAACCCCTTATTAATTGTTGTGATCTAATGTGGCCCAGCAAAGACCCATTAAATACGATGACATCACGAAAACATAAGAGTGACGAGACCGGAGGGGAATGGTGGGCCCACACTGGCAGCCCATTTTGTGTTGCTGCGGCCGACGGAAAAATTGGCGAAAATTGCGGCCGAAAGTGTACACGTGTGTGATTTATTATGATGGGGAAGCGGAAGGATTCGGCTCCTGATCCCTCCCACCCGTTCAGTGCAATGGAGTCGACGAATTCAACGTCACACACACTATCTTGGCCTATGCTTGCATCTTACACGCCATTCATCTGTAACAAATTTGAATACAAAATATTCATACGTCCAAATTTACGCCGCGCCCTGATTAGTCCCTTTCGGTTGCTCGGCTATCACCTCTCTGCTGTACTTCCTATAATTGTCCTCCACACAGAAATTTTTATTCGCCAGAATGATTTTGTCGATCATTCGTAATAAGGTATCTTTGTGTGTAGACATTTTCGCATTCAGAATGCTCTCTATTTAAGTATATCACATTTAAAATAAAATTTCTAGCCTCACGCTAGGTACGAAAATTATAATAAAATGTAAAAGATTATTAGCCAACAAGAAATGAACTTTGTGGAATCTATTTCATCATGTGAATTGTAAATTGGACCGGTTAAAATATAAAACACATATAATAACCCATTAATGTAGGATTCTCTGACATTTTTCCGGCTCGGCCCATTGGACCTTGTCGAGGCACACATTTCTCCGAGTCAAGCGTGCCGTGTTCAACTGTTCCATTTTAGATATGCGAATGGGGACACATCAGGAATGGGCCGTGGGCTAACATGTTAGGTCCAGGTGCTGTACAAATTGGAGCCCATTTTAGCACTCATATCAATGACTACCTCTTGCCTCAATTGGCAATTTGGTATTTATTCTGTTTGGTCCAACATTAGGCGTGCTGAATCATAGTCACATGCAATTCGATCAAATAGCATTATAATTAATTAAAAAAAAAAATTAAAAAAAATAAATTGTTGCTTTTTGTGTTTAGAATTACTATAATTTTCTTTACATCTCATTCCCGATATATATATATATATATATATATATATATATATATACACCAAAATAATCAATCTTATTAGGTAACAAATGCTTCCGAATAACCAATTCAACACAAACCATAATAAATACATATGATCAGGAATATTCCATATAAAATCCACTTCCTATTTTTCATCGAATTATTATTATTGGTCCATTCTTTTGCTTTTTTTTTTTTTTTTTTACCTGCACAAAGTCAGAAGGGGTGAGAGAGAGAGAGAGAAGAGTCGCCCACACATGCTCCGGTCTTGTAGGAGGAACTGGAAAAGAAAAGAGAAAAAAAGAAACTCCAGATCCCCAACTCGATAATCGTGGTCTTCGTCTTCAGTTAGAAAAGTAGATGGAGGTGGGGGTGGGGAGATGGACGCTGTGGGTGGTGAACGCGGCGTCGATAATGGAGCGGGCGGACGAGGCGCTGCTGCCGGCGGTGTACAAGGAGGTGGGGGAGGCGCTGCAGGCGACGCCGACGGGCCTGGGGTCGCTGACGCTGCTCCGCTCCATTGTGCAGGCCGCCTGCTACCCGCTCGCCGCCTACATGGCCTCCCGCCACAACCGCGCCCACGTCATCGCTCTCGGCGCCTTCCTCTGGGCCGCCGCCACCTTCTTCGTCGCCCTCTCCCGCACCTTCCTCCAGGTCCATCTTCTCTCTTCCCACTTTTATTATCCATAATGAAAATATTTTTTTTTATTATTATTATTATAGGGAATATAAGATTATTGGAGCATTCCGTTTGAGTTCTATACTACTGTTTTTTTTTATGAATGAACTTGTACTGTGAAACTTTACCCCTAATCTAGGCATAGGGGTGTATAAGGTAGCATTGCTCTTCTTTCATTGGCCTTTGTGTTTTTTTTTTTTTTTTTTGTTCCTTTTCTCCCCTATTAAGTTCTTAACCTGTAAAGCGTTAGGAAAGTTTGACCCCCCCTCGCTGTCGCGGTGTCGCCCATTAATTACCAAATTAAAGGTAATTCCTAATCGTATTTCTTTTAATGCTCGGACAATACCGACTCAAAAGCGTTACTTTTTTTTACAAATAAAATTTTGCGCTTAACCTGTGGACAATTAACATGAAGATACTCAAATGAGATCGATAACCGACCTGCTGGTGGTATCTGCTACAGAACAGGTAACCTCCTTCCTTGCTTCTGTGCTGTGGTGCTCCAAATATTTTTATCTTTGAATCATCATACATATAAAAATATGATGGATAGTAAATAACAAATAAAATAACTGGATGATGCGCAGGTAGCAATTTCACGAGGCTTAAACGGCATCGGCTTAGCATTAGTGACCCCGGCGATCCAGTCCCTCGTCGCCGACTCCACCGACGACAACACGCGCGGCTCGGCCTTCGGATGGCTTCAGCTCACCGGCAATATCGGTTCCATCATCGGAGGCAACTTCTCCATCCTTCTAGCGTCCACTACAATCATGGGGATCCCCGGTTGGCGAATTGCATTCCACCTCGTAGCTATTATAAGTGTACTGGTCGGAATCTTGGTCCGACTCTTCGCGGTCGATCCTCACTTTGCGAACCGCTCCAATTCGAACACAAACCCTGTCCAACCCAAGTTAGCGAGGGAAGAAGCTAAGGAGCTGATCAAAGAAGCCAAAGCTGTAATGCAGATCCCTTCATTCCAAATCATTGTGGCTCAGGGAGTTACCGGCTCCTTCCCGTGGTCCGCTCTCTCTTTCGCGCCGTTGTGGCTCGAGCTCATCGGGTTCAGCCACAAGGGAACCGGCGTTCTCATGACTTTGTTTTCGGTCGCGACGTCGATCGGCGGGCTTTTCGGGGGAAAGATGGGGGACTTTCTCGCAAAGCATTTCCCAAATTCTGGGAGGATAGTTTTGTCGCAGGTAAGCTCAGGTTCGGCTATTCCGCTCGCGGCTGTGCTGCTGTTGGCCTTGCCTGATGATCCTTCTTCCGGAGTTGCGCACGCCATTGTCTTGTTTATCATGGGCTTGAGCATCTCTTGGAATGCCGCGGCCACAAACAAGTATGTTACAAATCTTCTTCTGTTATGTTTTCTTCTGCAATACACCCTAGTGTTTCCCTTTTCGCATCGACACTTGTTATACTATGAATTGTATCCATCTCAAGTAACTTACTGTTGGTGTTTGCAGTCCTATCTTCGCGGAGATTGTCCCGGAGAAATCGAGAACAAGCATCTATGCTCTTGACCGATCTTTCGAGTCGATTCTAGCCTCATTTGCTCCCCCTGTGGTCGGCATTTTGGCTCAACATGTTTATGGCTACAAGCCTGTCCCCTCTGGAGGAGGAGAGAAACATAGCGCCACAATCGACGGGGAGAACGCCGCCTCCTTAGCCAAAGCACTATACACTGCAATAGCCATTCCGATGACACTATGTTGCACCATCTACTCCTTCCTTTATTGCGCATATCCCCGGGACAGAGAACGAGCGCGAATGGATTCCCTAATAGCATCAGAAATCGAACAGATAGAGTTAGGGAATAACATCCACGATGCAGATTATGATGATATAAGCAGTGTAATTAATGTTGACTACGAAGAGGAAGAACCCGAGACTGATGTAAGCAGTGAAAGACTTCTAAACCCGCAAAGATAGAAATCAAAAGAATGGGTTTCATTAGTATAAAACAGAGAAAAATTTTGCTCTCAGAAGAGGTCTTACACTCAGTACTTGTGCATCTTCAGGGACTAGGATTATAAACTTTATTGTCAACAATCTTGTGAACTCTTCAATAGGAGCAAGCAATTTTGTAAAATGATTTTTATTAATCTTACAACCCCTTCTCTGTTTTGTATATTTATTTGTTGAAAAAGCGAGGTAAACCTCTCATGGTCACACTGAATGGCTTTTTAGAAAGGGAGGTAATATATATTGGGGCAAGTTTTGCTGTTCATAAACCAGAGTCGGCTGAAATATGCCAAAAAGACTAGTAATATTATCAATTAATAAGAACCGTACAACATGCGTACTGATGAATTATATGAAAATAAAATGCAGATTGTCAGGTTGAATTGAACGATGCTAGGTTAGGTTAGGTTAGATCTCCCCTGACCATCCAGTTTATAAATTATTTGCATTTCACAGAGCATCTGGATGGGAAAAATGTGCTTGAAAGGAGGCAGAGAACAGTTGACCAATTGCATATTACTGGAACTACTAAACAGCATATTTTACATCTTTCCTCCTTTGTTCCACATATAGAAGGAAAAAAGATGAAACTGTGGCAGGTACTCAAAACGATTAAATCATGTTCATCTTTCTCATGTCCCGAGTAGTGATGAACGGCAAATGACTATAGAATGAAAGGAGATTAGTTCGGGGAAAAGAGCATAAACTATCTTGGTTTAGTCGCCGAGAGCATTACAAAACGTCTACTTCTCACACACGTGAAATTAACCAGCCCACATGATCTGCAGAGATCTTCGAGTTCACCTTCTGATAGATAGAAGGTATTGCTCGTCGTTTGAGCAAAATACTGCAAGACAAATGAAGATCAACTAAAAAATGGGGTACAACTGTTCAAATGAAAGTAAAACTAAATCAAAGCCTTACACTGGTCGGCTATAAAAACATATTGTATCGCTATTATGCCACGGATATTTGTGTCTAAAATCAAGAAATCCTAGCATGTTTCATTAACCATACACAATATACTTTACCGGGAAACTTAACAAATTAACCTTCCGGTTCCTTTCACAATTGGCAGCTTGACCTTTAACATGACAGGAATGAGGCCAATAAGACTAGAATACCACCTAATATGCATACAGCTCCCTAATTTTGTGTCTTCGATTATATTACTTTTCTACTGGACATATCATTAAATTTGTCCTACTAATGTAACTGCACATTTTATTTATCATGCAGGATAACACCAAACTGAGTATAATTAATTATTCAACGTATTATTACCTGCCGTACTGTCTTCAGCACAGGAATAGTTGAAGGAAAATAATCAAATATGAAAGTTGTGGCAACAAAAACACCTCCAGGGCGGAGAACTCGACTTATTTCTGCAACCTGGAAAAGACAATAAGGCCGAGCTAAAAAGGCTACTGGTAATAACTACTATAGTAACAAGTAAAATTACACACAAAAGTTCGTATTTTGCATTTGGTATCCTTCACCATTTCTTTTCAATTTTTTTTGAAAGGAACATAGGGTTATATGCATTTTTAGGAAATACATTTTTCTTAAATATTGTTTTTTAAAACAAATTTGTCACTACCGTGTTTTTTCATTTTCGAAGGAAAAATTGCAATGTAACTGAATAAATAGGCAAGGAATAAAAATGGCAATATAACCAGAAGACCCTAATGAAAAATTTTCAATTGATAACTTTTCTAGTGAGCTTACAGCTGTAGAGGGTGATGGCCAGCAATGTATGGCAGCACCTGCATGTACAGCATCGATGGAACTTGAAGAGAAAGGAAGCCTGGATATATCAGCCCTCGCCAAGATTAAGTTCCTAAAAGGAATTGGAAAAAAAAAAAAAAAGATTTTCTCTAAAAATAGGCCTCAATACATAGAAATGTCAATCAAAGCATTAAGAAGATGATCCTAAGATGCTCTAAATACATTTATTACATAGGAAAACTTGCTCTTTTTTGTTTGTTGGTGTTATTATTCTTTTTCTTTTTGTTTGTGTGAGCAACATTTTGTTCTTGATAACAAAAAAGCGTGCAAGTTTCTTTTTCTTTTCCTTCTTTTTTTTTTTTTCTTTTTTGAGGGGAGAGTGGAGGGAGCGGCGGTGGCGGCAGAGGTTATCGTACTCTTTTGAGATGTTCTCCCGCTCAATGAATTCATTGCACTGCCGCAACATATTTTCAGAAAAGTCCAAAGCAATAACAAGAGAATACATTCCACTCTTAGCAAATAGCCTTGAAAATAAGCCACTACCGCAACTTGCATCAACAACTGTTCCTCCTATCGTTGGTTTTAGATAGTCCTTAGCCATTTCAAACTGCAGTCAAAACATAAGAATGCCACTAAGATGTTAGCATAGAAGAAATGTGAGTTTCACAGGATGAAGCGAAATTTAAAAGATTACTAAGTGTCGCAAATAGTTTTTGTGTCAAAGGTAAAAGATGCAACACCTATGTGCAGGTATGAATAATTTAAAATTAGAAATCTTATCATCCAACTCTAGAAATCAATATCTTGAGACAGTTAAGTCATAAAACCTCCTTTGCTGGACCAGGAAAACCGCCCCACACAAAACTTTGACGCCATCCCCTCTCATAAAGATATGATACCAGCGGGGTCCTGTTTGTATGAAGCATCTGTAAGAACTAATATACAGGAACTAGTTAAATAAAATCAGTAAGCTGTAACTGAAACTAAAGTTATGTGATTCAATCATGCTCATATTTCTATAGGACGAAAGCGAATTCATGGCCCAATGTGCTTTTTGTTCTTCTTTCACTTATTAAACGAACTTAGTTATTTTAGTTCGAAGAAAAAAGAGTATTTAGTCAGATGTATGAAATGAAATGGCCCTTATTTCCAATGTTGAGGGGGTTTTCTGAATTTCATCCCCCCTCGAAATTCAAGTTAGATACATGAGAAGATACACAAATGTACCTGAACAATTCTGTTGCAGCAGGCATAGTCTCAGAGTAGTCCTCAGAACCACCAGCTACTGTGAGATCAATATATATTCCATTATTGAGGTAAGCTTTCTTGCAAGAATTACACTCAGGGGCGTAACCATATGTGGATGCTCTGTGAAAAATTAATCAAGTAAAAATTATTAAGTAGAATTAGATTCAAATGCAAAATAAAGAGAAGATAAGAAATTGAAACTTTTGGGCAAGGATAAATCACTTACAAATTTTGATCATTTTTAGTTATCAAAGGATAATAACAAATTGGACAAGCTAATTTGTTCCTTCTAGATTCAATTTTTGCCTCTAGAATAGGCTCCTGAAAAAGCACAATTGATGCAAAGAAAAAAAAAAAAAAGAGGGTATTTCAGAGCCGTTACTAAGTAGCTCATTATCATAAGAAACAGTCAGAATAATGAAGGATAAGTTTACGAAAAGTAAGCAGCTACAACCAAAGAAGTTTTATGTGTTAGCGAGAAAATGTTGAACACACAATGTCAATAATGCATAGTCCTTGTACTCGAGAATGAGGGGGTAAGAGTTAAACAGCTTATGTCATAGATAAATTGGTCACAGAACCTACCAGGTAATGATGATTATCGTTGCCTCTCTTCCTAGTATAGTACCACCCTTAATTCGACGCACTTTTCAAAGCTTGCAAGCTGAATTGCAATACTGTAAGAACGACTTATTAAGTAAAAGGCTAACCAATTTCAGTTTTTCGCTCTTTCAATGGGGATAACTTTACCTTCTCTTTTAAAATAAAGTTTTCTCTCAGGAAAGATGCTTCGTCAAAATTGTTCCGTAATTTTGTCACAACCAATGAGCATTAATTTTTGGCTAGTACACCTTTTGAACGCTTAAAATTATCCCCACATACATATTCCCGAACAACTAATATCCTATATTTAAAACTAATTCATCAAAACTGCTCTCGAATTCATTCCAAGTTCCACAAGTCGTTCGACGAAATGCCTCAACCAGCTCACAAATCTGTCTCCTCAACGTTCGTACGATAACAAATAACGAACATTATGTAAATAGATATGGAACCCTAAATCCATCTATAGATCCACAAAGAAACCGATCAATAAGAAATCGACTTTATGGACGACTCCAACGATTACGAACAAGAACACTAAAAACCACACGAGAAAGATTGAGATTCTACATATTTCCCTATTCTGATCCGAACAGAAACGGTACAGAAGAAGAGGACGAAAAGGATTCGAGAAAAGTTACAGCGCTGGCTCCGATTGTGGTGGTGGTAGACGACGAGGCGCGAATCGCCGCGGCGAGCGAGTGCTTCGTTGTTCTCATTAGGGTTCGACTAGGGTTTAGGACGAAGCTGCGGTGCGGGAGCACAGCCCCCACTCTCCCCATCGATCCCGCCATTCTCATCTCTCTCTCTCTCTCTCTCTCTAGCACCGTAACACAGCAACAGGAATAATGAATTATTATTATTATTATTATTATTATTATTATTATTATTATTATTATTTCCTTCAACTCCGTGCGGTGTTCGGAGTATCCACGAAACCGATGGATTTGACACGAGTATGATACATTGCAAAGAAGACGCCTTTATTGCAACACGCACCCATGACTATTTGGCATGTGTCACTTTTATGCTTTAAGGTAATGTTTGGTTCGGGGATTATGAGTTTGGGGATAAATTTTTTTATTCCTGGGATAGCTTGCTATTCCGGGATAGTCAGGGATAAAAGAAAAATAGTGTTTGGTTTGTAAAACTGTTATTCATAGGAATAGCTGAAATTGTGTTTGGTTCATTTCTTAGAATAAACGAGAATAGTGAAAAAATAAAAATAATTATAATTTTAAAATAATAATATTTTATCTAATTAATTAATATAAAATATTAATTAATATTTGTATAAATTAAAATTTATATTTTAGTAAATAATACTGTTTAATTTTTTAAAAATTAAAGTTAAAAAAATTAAAATTTGTATAAATTTTAAAATTTATTAAATTTATAAATTTATTAAAAATTAAAGTTAAAAAATTTAAAAAATTATAAAATTTAAAATTTCTCTAAATTTTAAATTTTAAATTTTAATTATCTCATAAAATGTATAAAAGATTATGCAAAAATATTAATTTTTAAATTTTTATAAATAAAAATAAATTTATAAAAAAATTAAAAATTTATATATACAAAATTTGTATAAATTTTAAAATTTTAAAATTTTAAAATTTTAAATTTATAAAAAATTAAAGTTAAAATTTTAAAATTTATAAATAAAAAATTTAAATTTAAGAATAGCTGGGGATAATAATATTTTATCTAATTAATTAATATAAAATATTAATTAAATAATAATTAATATTTGTATAAATTAAAGTTTATATTTAGTAAATAATACCGTTTAATTTTATTAAAATTAAAGTTAAAAAATTTAAAATTTGTATAAATTTTAAATTTATTAAATTTATAAATTTATTAAAAATTAAAGTTATAAATTTAAAAAGTTATAAAATTTAATTTTTTTCTAAATTTAAAAATTTAAAAATCTAATAGTAGAGAATAATAAAAAAAAAAGTGATAGTTAAATTTATATAAAATATAATTTAATAAAAATAATTTGTTATAAAAATAATTTATTGTAAAAAAAATTATTATAATATTTAAAAAAAATAATTTATTATAAATTATAATTTAATAAAAATAATCATTATAATATTTAAATAAAAATAATATGTATTAATATATATAATTAATAATTTATAATAAAAAATAATATATTATAATATATAATAAATTGTGTCTACATAATTTAGCTTTAATTCAATTTATAATCTTAATAAAATTTAGAATTAATTCTTAGAATAGCACTATTCCACCAAAATGGTGGAATAGTTTATTCCAAGCTATCCGGGATAGCCGAGAATACGAAGGTTTGACCGGAATAAAATATCCCAGCCAAAAATCATGTCGTTTGGCATGAATAGTGGGATAAAGTGGGTTATTCCATCTTTATCCCTTAACCAAACACTGCCTAAGGGTGCGTTTGGTAAGGGGGATAAGGGGGGAATACCCCCCTTATCCCCGTGTCCATACCCAAACGGGGACAGAATTATGGGGAACCCGGGTTCTAGGCGACCTGGAATACATGGTATGGAATCGGGAATACCAATTCCAGTAAATAGGTGGAATTAGGAGGAACCCAAAGTTGGCACTGGGTTCGAGGCATCCTTGCTTTCTTCTTTCTTCTCCCCAAGCTTCTGGATCTCCTTTTCCGATCTCCTCCTTCTCCGATCTCCTTTTCCGATCTCCTTCTTCTCCGATCTCCTTCTCCGATCTCCTTCTCCGCGCTACGCCCCTCTGCGCCCCTCTCCGCGCCCCTCTGCGGCCCCCATGCGCCCCTATCCGCGCCCCTCTGCGCCCCTCTCCGCGCCCGCTGCGACCCCTCTGCGACCCGCTGCGACCCCTCTGCGCCCCTCTCCGCGCCCCTCTGCGCCCCTCTCCGCGGCCCGCTGCGACCCCTCTGCGCCCCTCTCTGCGCCCCTCTGCGCCCCTCTCCGCGCCCCTCTGCGGCTCTCCGCGCCCCTCTTCGCGCCCCTCTGCGCCCCTTTCCGCGCCCCTCCGCGCCCCTCTGCGGCCCTCTCCGCGCCCCTCTCCGGCCCTCTCAGCGCCCCTGCGCCTCTCTGCGCCCCTCTCCGCGCCCCTCTGCGCCCCTCTCCGCGCCCCTCTACGCCCCTCTGCGCCCCTCTGCGGCCCTCTCCGCGCCCCTCTGCGCCCCTCTGCGCCCCTCTCCGCGCCCCTCTCCGCGCCCCTCTACGCCCCTCTGCGGCCCTCTCCGCGCCCCTCTCCGCGCCCCTCTGCGCCCCTCTGCGCGCCCCTCTGCGCCCTCTGCGGCCCTCTCCGCGCCCCTCTCCGGCCCTCTCCGCGCCCCTCTGCGCCCCTCTGCGCCCCTCTCCGCGCCCCTCTCCGGCCCTCTCCGCGCCCCTCTGCGCCCCTCTCCGCGTCCCTCTGCGCCCCTCTGCGGCCCTCTCCGCGCCCCTCTACGCCCCTCTGCGCCCCTCTGCGGCCCTCTCCGCGCCCCTCTGCGGCCCTCTCCGCGCCCCTCTGCGCCCCTCTGCGCCCCCTCTGCGACCCCGCTGCGACCCCTCTGCGCCCCTCTCCGCGCCCCTCTGCGCCCCTCTGCGGCCCCTCTTGCTTCTTAACAGGTTGTGATTATTTTTCACAAAGGTATGCCCCCCTATCAGTGCCTTATTCAGTGCTTCGATTCAATATTGTTTTATCAGTGCCTTATTCAGTGCCCCCTATCAGTGCCTTACTCAGTGCCTTATTCAGTGCTTCTTATATAATGTTGATGGCATAATGTGTGCATGTCATTGCCATAATATGTGCTGGTTTTCATGTTATTGCCAATTTGGTAGATTTGCCTGTTAGCACTGTGTTCCAATGTGATGTTTGTGTGTATGAGGCCTATTCCCTGTTGCCATTTTTTTTGACAAGTGTGAGTATGCAGTCTATCCCCTGTAGCTTCAGATATGGACGATGATGATGATTGCCATAGGTATTTGATGGATTGGCATGTAATTACTGCACCCCCATACCAATTGGCAATCAATTGAGTCAAAAAATATTTTATAAAAATTATTTAAAAATGGGTGATAGGCATTATACACACGAACAACACTTAATTGCAACATGGTGACAACCAGCACACATTAAAGGACGATGATGACGATTGCCATAAGTATCAGATGGACGGCCACTAGCTTTTAAAGCCAATGCTACCCCATACTATGTGGCAATCAAGTGAGTCCAATACTTAATTACAATTTCCCTCTATTTCTACTTTATTTATTAGTATCAATGTGCCTTCAAATACATTATATAACTCAAATTCCAGATGCGTCCCTTCAAGAAACAAGGAAAACATCAAGTAAGAAAAAGTGTGGCTTTCGACCCACTTTCTAATTTCGTAGCATCTTAGGAGGGTCCTTGTGGGCAGCGTGCCCAACCTCAGACCCGAACACATAATTGGACTGATAATATGGACACAATATTTATGGCTTTGCTCACTGAAGAGCATACACTTGGGAATTATGTCAATGGGTCGTTCACAACAGTAGCGTGGGTTCGAATAAATGCGGCATTCAATGCTAGGACCAATTTATCACTCACGAAGGAGCAATTAAAAAATCGGCTCAAAGTTTTAAAACGGACATTCAGTCTGTATAACAATTTAGCCAACAAGAGTGGATGGGGTTGGGATTGTATCCACAATATCCCGACACCTGGTGATCCAACCGACTGGGATGGAGTCATAGCGGTATTGACCCTATCTTGTTAATCATAAAATTTGTTCGACACAATTGTTTCGCGTAATATATGAATAATTGACATTATACATATCTTATTCCTATTCAACAGGAAAATCCATCATATGCAAGATGTCGAGATAGGCCATTTCCGCCATATAAGGATCTCGAATTTTTGACAGAAAAAACCACGGCCACTGGCCGATATGGATTTGCATCCAGTATGCCTGCAGCCCAAACTGTTGAGAGTTCATCCTCATCGTCCCCGGGTGAGGATGATACAAATCTTGGAATAAGAATGACGGGTTTTAATATCTCACCAAATCCATTTGAAGCAGGTTCTTCTGCAGCGCCTCAATATGCAAATCCATGGGCGTCACAAAGCTGCGACTACCCATCGTCAACTCCTGACATCCCCAATGTCGGAGGTACTGCAAGCGGGAGCGGGCATAGCTCTGGAAGCAAACGACCACGCTCTCCACCACCTACAAACCCTCAACCCAAACCTACCGCGTCCTCTGGGGGACGCCGCCACAAACCAGATGCCAATATTAGTGTATTATCTGAACTTGTTGATCTAGGCAAGCAAAAACTTGAACTGGCACGTGAAATGTATCAATATGAAAAGGACTGCAAAAGTAGTATTCCAACAATTTCCATTTGCATGAGCCGAGTCTATGCGATGCCAGGCATGACTACAGAAAAAGCGCTGTGTGTAGGGGAAGCACTCAAAGATGTTAATAATCGTGAACTATTTATGACAATGAACGACGAGATGGCAATAGCGTGGGTTGAGCGTCAAGTGTCAAACCAATCGTCTGTATATAGGGCATTTTTTCCTGGACACTAGTTTTTGTTTTTAATGTGTATGACTTTGTTTAAATGCTGTTAGATTTACTTTTTAATCATAATGTAATATGCTCATAAGACATTTCAATTATGTTTGAATGCTGTTAGAACTACTCTTTAATCATCGACTATATTAACAAGCATGCTTGAATTACTGTTATATTACAATGTCATATGTTGCGCTTGTCAATGTTCAATATATATTGTACTTACAGCATTAATGGGTGATCCGAATCATGATCATGTGTTTTCCTCCAAAATCAATACCATAATAAGGGAGCTTTTAGATGATGATGACGACTATTGGGATGAGGTATTAGCGATGTTGGTTGCGCAAGGTTACTTTACATCTACCCATACTGTCGACAAGCAACCGTGTCGAACCCGCCCATTCACAGGGCACCAGGTGATATGTGATATATTGAATGGCCATCCTGACCGTGGGTACGACCAGTTTCGAATGCGAACAACGACTTTCATCGCACTTCGAGATGAGCTACTCCAAAAGGGATTGTTACAAAACACACGCCATATGACAATTGAGGAACAGTTGGGAATTTTTATGTTTTGTGTTGGACATGGGGTGGCTAATAGGGTAATCGCTGAAACATTTCAACATTCGGGTGAAACAATCAGTCGACATTTCAACAATGTGCTTCGGGCGATTGTGACGTTGAAAGACGATTACATAACATTTCCGGCGAATAATGTGTCGGTGCATGCCCGGATTAGAGATAATGTCAATTTTCACCCATTCAAGGTATGTATTCAATTATATTTTTTAGTTCACTTATTTATATGTCACCAGTGTTCATTATAATAAGTGCCTGCATCTTGTTTCATGTTTATTGCCAGAATGCAATTGGTGCAATAGATGGGACACATCTTCCGGTGGTTGTCAGCAAGAGCAAGCAACCGAGATTCCGGAATCGCAAAGGATTTACTTCGCAAAACATGATGGCTGCAGTATCCTTTGACCACGACTTTCTATTTGTCTGCACTGGTTGGGAGGGATCTGCAGCTGACATGAGAGTACTCCGATGGGCATGCGAAACTGGAGGATTCACTGTGCCCGAAGGTATATTGTACACATCAATTTTTATTTTGCATTTCTTTATTGATGGGGAATATAGATTTTAACATTGTAAATGTTGTGTAAAATTTATAGGCAAATATTATTTGGTAGATTCTGGCTATGCAAATACACACAGATTTCTTGCACCATATCGGGGGGAGCGTTACCATATTAGCCAATTTGAGGGAAACACACGAGGTCGCACTCATCGAAGTCCGCGCGACCTATATAACCATCGACATGCACAGTTGAGAAATGTGGTGGAGAAAACATTCGGTATTTTAAAAAAACGGTTCAAGATCTTGACTGTTGCAACACCCTTTCCATATAAAGTCCAATGCCAGATTGCGATGGCATGTTGTGTTTTACATAATTTTATTCGACGACACTCTGGTGCGGATGCCATATTTAACGATGTGATGGAGGAAGAACCAAATGAAGAATTAGATGTCGAGGAAACGGTTCATAGTGTTGGTACTACTGAGTCACAAAGAGGCGACGCGGTGCGCACAATTATAACAGACGAGTTATGGAATAATCGCAGTTAGTTATATATTTGATTGCAATGTAAGAAATGTGTAATATATTTGATTGTATGATTAAATGTGTTTGTAAAATTATGTATGAATTCGAGTATGTAAAGGACTTTTCTGATGTGTATTGAACTGAATTATGCGGCATTCAATGGGATTGTAAATGACTTATTATTTTCTGATCTTTATGACCATAATGGACTGAATTGTATGTGATTTAATCTGCTAAATATTATGTTTGTCCTATAATTGGGGGAATTTTTATTAGTGTAACGTCATTATTTCACACAATTGTTTGATTCGTTATTTACTTGATATCTGGTCATGACATTCTGTTTTACTGTTATTTAACATCCAGATAGTTATTATTAGTGCTTGAATTTTTTACAATTTTTTTACTCACTATTTCACCATTTATGATTAATTTTAAAAAATAATAAAATATGCTATTAATCAACCTTATAATAAATTTAGATTAATATTAAATTATACTATAAAAATATTTAAAAGGACAAAATTAAAATTTTCTTAGCTATTGTTTACTGGTTAAACAATCAAACATTTTAAATATTTTAATATGTAATTTTTTATAATTTTTTAGTATTTTTATTTATTTATTATATATTTTTAAATATTTTTTATAATTTTAAATAATATTTTAAATTTATTATTAGGTTGATTAATATAATAAATTATTTTATTTATATAATATATCATAAAGGGCAAAATATTCAATACACAAATTTATCACTTATCAATTCTTCTTATTCCTCTATACTCAACCAAACACAATTCTTACCAATTCTTCTTATTCTCCTTATTCCTATATAATTTACCAAACACAATTTACTTTAATTCCGGTATAACTCATAAATCGAACCAAACGCAAATTTACACTAATTCCTGCTAATACCAGAATCTGTACCTATCCCTGGTATAACAAAATTTTTCTAATCCCCGAACCAAACGCTACCTAAATAAATTAGAAGGGTCAAAGAATAATAATAATAATAATAATAATAATAATAATAAAATTCCAAAGTGTTTTTTTTGATCTTCTAAAGTATTAAAGTAGATACATTCAGATGCCATAATTTCATTCAGTGCATCATATCTCACGAGATAGGGAGAAAAACATCATAAATTTTTATTTTTTGAGTGATAGTACTCTTTTCGAAAGTTGCCATCTATTTTTATTTTTATTTTTTAAAAATTTATTGGATTCTGGGAATCTTCTAAACTTAATAAATTTTTATTTTTTGAGTGGTAGTACTCTTTTGGAAAAGATAATAAAATAAATAGAGTGATAGTAATGACACAAAAAAATTTATCTCCAATACAAATATAGTGGTCTTGAGTTGTACATATCAATAAAAATACAAATAGATTTGGATTTATGTAGATCTCACCGTTTTAAATAAAATGGTTAGTAAAAGATAATAATAAAAAAAAATTAAATAAATTATTTTTAATTTATTGTGATTTGCTAAAAAAAAAAAAAAATTAGAGCGAAAGTCATAAATTTCTTTCTTCTTTTGATCCGCTTCTTCTTTTTTTTTTTTTTTTTTTTTTGACCTATTAAAGTTTAATGTATTAAAGTAGATACAATCAGATGCGATAATTCCAAATTAGGCATGAAAAAAAATATGTTATCTATGTTCAAATTCAGTGCATCAGATCTCACAAGATAAGAAGAAGAACATCATAATAGTTAGGTGAATTACCAAAAGAAAAGAAAAAAAAAGTTGCCACCCTGTTTTTATTTTTATTTTTATTTTTTTTAAAATTTTTTTGGACTGTGATAGTTTGCTAAACTCAATAAATTTTTATTTTCTGAATAATAGCACTCTTTTCGAAAAAAAAATAAAAATAAAAAAGAGTGATAGCAATGACACAAAAAATTCATCTACAAATGGATTCGAATGGGCGGAGATTTCGTGGCTTTAAATTAATGAAGCGGCTACAAAAAGACAATAATAACAAAATTAAAATAAATTATTTTGATTCATTAAAAAAAAAATAAAAAAAAAATTAGAGCGAAAGTCGTAAACTTTTTTTTTTTGTTTTTTTTTTTCCTTATGATCTGCTTATGTTTCGTCAAGAATACAGGACAGGGAATGGAGGGCTCCTTTGGCATCCCTACCAATGAAATGAACATACCATTAAAACAGCCTAGAACAAAGGAGACTAGAGCCCACAACATAGCATGTGTTTGCGTAAATTCCTCATTGCTCAACTGATAAGCACTGCTCAGTGTATGAACTTAAATGGATGCAGTTAATTTGTCCAGAAATAGCCCCATGAGTGGTGGCCCATGCAGGTTTAGCCAATGAACATTTCTCTGTCTAATACATTCCTTGCTTATCATTGAGCCTTTCCTGAATGTGGCAGCAAAATTATTAGCTTTGTCACTGAACACCTACTAAGGATACTCTCTACTTCTGAGCAAAGCTATTAAACAAATAATATACAGAATATAAATATTATTTTCTCATCTAACACAAAACAGTAGGAAGAATTTGTGATAAATAATATTTCTTAATTTACAAGTTCATGAATCAATTTACCCTTTCTTTGTTCATTCAAATCCATTTTATATTCGATGTTAAGCTGATAGTCACTTGATTGTATATTCTCATAATTTCATAAATAATTTATCTGTTCTGATTGCTTATTTGAAGTATTCATTCATGTTGAGAAAATTTATCGCTATGACGAGTTGTTTTTCATTGAAATTACTAGCTTAATTACACCTTGATAAGATCTACTGTAAATAGTTTTTCACGCGATGTTTGTCGATATACTTCTCTCAAACCTGTTCAATTTTTAGTGTCTATAAATTTCCAAATACAGTAAGGGTGAAATAAAAATTTAGCCAATGGTTGATCAACTTGATCTGGAGGGCATCTCTCCCATGTTCTGATTGTTCTTAAGTGGTGGATATGCAAAACATATTTGTTTTTCCTTCCTACTTTAACATGTTATTTCAGGAAAGCAGGAAGTTCTTAATAATTAATGTTCCTAATAAAGTCTCACATGCACCCATTACATGGCATGTGGTGGAGGGCCCTGATACCATCCATACTCCTTGTGCTTAAAAGTCCTGGTGTCATAAATAGGTTGATTGTACTTGTGATCGAATACTAAATGAGTTTAATTATTATTTATTTGTTTTCAACAATAAAATTTCTGAAAGGAACATAAATATTATTAAATATAATTTATACTATTTAAACTATCTAAAAATTAAATTTCATATTAATTTGATATATTTTTTTTATCTATCAAGCGAATACGAAAATAAATAGTTTTTAAAAAATAATAATAGGAGTATTATAATCAAGATTAAGAATATAAATTCTATTTTAAATAGTTTAAAATTTTTTTAGCTAAAACTTAATTAATTTAGATTTTTTCGTACCGTTAAACTAACAAAAAAATTCAAATCTACTATTAAAATTATTAATTTTGTAACACTTTGATCATTAGATCATAATTTAATTTCTAAATACTTTTAATAATCTAAATCATATTTAGTAATACCGATCGTCGATTTGAAAATTTTATCATCAAAATTAAATAGATTGCAACGAAAGTCGTTTACTGTAGTACTCGTGAATACGTGTGAAAGGTTTGTTTCTCATTTTCTTCGACCAATTTCTGTTCCTCCGTTCACACTTCCGTTCCACGAGCACGTTTCCTACTAGATTAATCATAAGAGTGAAATTACTGTAATGCCATTGCAATAAACTCTACAATCCTTTTTTTTTTACATGTCAAATGTTTAACCGCTGCTTTATTAAGCAGAGAAATTATTTCAAACGTTGGTCTAAACTGACACTATCTACTCTTATTCATCGGAACACTGAATTGAATTGTTACCCACGAATCCACTACCGGTGCAGTTTATTTCTTCGACAACCAAAAGATTGAGATTTGGCGGACACAATTGGGTCCTGTTTTTGGTAATTAAAAATACCAAATCTTCAAAACCTTGCGAATTAGATCTAATTTTAGGAATCGGACCGGAACAGAGAAAGAATTTGTGTTTTATGTTCAGAAAAGATAGAGACTGTAGATTATCTTTTCATACGTTGTTTGTATATAAGAAATGTATTACAGGAATTACTTTTCAAGATATTTAATAGCTGAGATTCGATCGCTCAAGAAATAACTGAAACTTATATTATGTTCGGTAGACATTTTTTTTTTTTTTTTTTTTTTTTGAGATTTTGTTAGTTTATACTCTAAACGAACGAAGCGGCAACATTCTAAAATAAACTTGCATTAGGTGGGTCAATGGGGGCTATATATAGGACCTTGGTTGTCAATAGATTGGAGGATCTATCTACCAATTAACTCCTCAAAACAAATTGGTTCCACCATCTAGTGGCTCTATGGATTCCTTTGGTCTCTACTTAATCCAAGTTCCAGCAAAGATTCCATATGAGGACACAAATAGGTTGTTGACATTTCCTTTCCAATATGGCTAGAGAATTTATTTTTACATTTTTGCATGCACCAAGTCCCTTATTTATTTATTTATTTATTTATTATTATTATTTTTAAGTTAAGATCTTGTCTCCTTCACCTAATGTTAGTGGATACCAAGAGAGTGTGCTTAGGTACAGCTGCATCGCATGTCAAATAGATGCGATTATGTGTGAGATGAGCATCTTATATTCAATAGGGGCATTTTGAAATTCAAAGCATTAATTTGCCCATGAAACGTACCACCATGTTATCCATTTCAATACGAAATCGCTATCAAATTCCATGTTTAATGCCAGGTGTCACAAACTAAACATTCTTTCTCAGATATAAGTAACAATTTACATTCTTTTAGAAGATTTCTTAGTATAATAATACAGTGCCCACTCCTGAAAATAAAAATTCTTTGCTCCGAAAAGTAACAATAAAATATGGGTGAAGTATTATAGTCACACACTCAGAACCATAGCCAAATAAACTCTTTTAAATTATAAAAATTAAATCTATTTTGTCTTTTGCTCAATTCAAAAGCCCTTCAAATTGAAGCAACCATTTCCTCTGGCTCAATGAGTTACATATTTATATACCTTAAAAATGAACTGTAATTTCTATATATTAGTAGTCTCTTTATGAAATCATCTAGTTTATTTAGCCACAAGGAGCAGGATTTCATGAGTACACTCTGTGAAGTGGTCCATAAATTAAAGTTATTGGAAAATTTGTGAGAGAGGGTCCCTTTTCTGATAGCTCTTCCCAGAAGAAAGCTTGGTCTCTTTGTCAGCTGGCTTCACTGGTTTTAACCAAGTACTTATTTCAATTTTCTTTGTCATTCAAACCCTTGGATTCCTTTTTCAATCCAACATTTAGTGCATCTTACTATATATAAAAGTAACTATTAATATGCACTTGTAAAGTGAACTCCCAACTATAATATTGGCTCAAAAAGAAACTATATCACCACAGGCTGCATGAGCATCATTCTCTGAGAAGTGATCTCTATCTAGTGCCATACTTTCAGCTCCTTTTAAAACAAATGTGTATGGGCATTTCAACTTGTAAGACATAAGACTAATGAATTTAAAGAAATAATGGCCGAAAGAAAGATCAGTCCTAAGATTACGATTTGTTGATGTCATTTTTGTGCGAATAAGAGTTATTCCTAGTAATCCTCTCAATCTAGGAGGAATCGAAATGGTAGTAAAGATGACACATGAACAACACCTGACGAATGCCATAGATGATCTACCATTTCAATACCTATGCGACGCATTATAGCATGCGAGAGGCAGAAATTCACCTGGGTTCATATATAGTTTCAGATTTTGAGGACTAGAAGAGTTTCATATTGAGTTTCATCAATAAAGGTACAATAATACAGAAGAGGACTCCATAACCTGCATGGTACATTTAATTGTGCGCGCTAACATAAAGGACATTTGAAAAGTGCTTCGACTTAATGAAATTGCATAATGATGAAGGCACTGTGATGTCAATAAATTCTCATCTACCAGGAATCTTTGAACATGAGTGACCACTAAGCCAACATAAAGGAGATCTCCAGGAACACCTCCTTTTCGCTGTTTTGATAGTATTAGAAAGAAAGGGGAGAAGTTAGCTTTAGATAAGCAGGAGAAACAAGATCATAGTTTATTGATTGAAAGAAAGGAGAGCAAGTAAACGCAAAGTACCGATCAAATTTCAAAATCAAGATCCATTAAAAAGCTACATACTGCAACTCTGTCCTAGTTCTTTAATTGCAGCTCATTAGTTTATTGATTTGTCCACAAAATCAACATATAGAGTCTCTGTGCTAGGATACTACAGATTCAGTTTGAGAATTGCGAATGCAGATATCCAGAAAATGTAATAATAATATTCGTGTTTCCTCGTTACAAAATTGCAGTATTTCTGGGCTTAAACCAATAAGTTGCGCATGCTTACCATGTCCCACTTTATGCTGGGTAGTTTTGTTTGCAGCAGATCCTGCACTTGTCTCTTTACGTTCAAAATAGTTAGGCTGATACATCATATCATATGCCCCATAACATCGAATACGGCCCTTCAATTTATGCCTACCTACAAATAAAATTTGCACAAGTCCGGCAAATAATTAAGCTGAGCCATATCTTATATGATAAATTCATGTTGAGAGGCTTCTTCTGATAAATCTCTTTCTTTGTGAGACATGGTCTCTTTGTAACCTGGCTCAAACTTTTCGTCCCAAATTTATCTTACTTTTTACAACACTTGCAAAAAAAAAAAAAAAAAAAAAGTATTTGCCCTACTAATTTTGGCATATGGCTGTTTTTATACAATTCTTGAAACATTTCAAGGTAGAGAGCTAAAATCATAAACACAAGAAGGAGAACCACTTGGGAGGATAAAGTGATAAAAAAAAAAAAAAAAAAAAAAAAAAAAGAGAGAGAGAAAGGAATTTACCTGAGATGAGTATTAAAGCTAGATATGCCGCCACATGCAATTGCACAACAAATTGTAGACAGGAACATTAATATTAATTGCCTTTCCCCTACAAATCAGAAGCCAACGAATTAGCACAAAGTTTTTGACAGGGAACAGTGATCCTTGTTATAGGCCATTATGGTGTTCAGTGCACAGAGAGTTGCCCTATCATTTTCAACCAAAAAACATTAACTCCGAGTCTTCTGCATTACAAGCAACATTGTAAAAGGAAACCCCGCCTCATTTTTTCACAGAATAAGCATAAGAACCGGATAGAAAACATTAAACTTCATCTACCGCAAACATACGCAGTCATGAGTAAATGAATATCGACGGATTAATTAATGTAATTTTTACACATCACCGTGTAAATGAAGGACTAGATAGGGTGGTGGGTGTTAATATTGGGGCGTGCACCTAGCAGGAAGATTGAGTTTAGATCATCAAATGCCCAAGAAGATGTAGACTTTTCCTGTAGCTTGCTTTTATTCTTCTGTAGTAATGCTCACACACACACACACACACACACACACACATATTCATATATATATATATACTCTGCTACAGGCTACACTAGTGTAGTGCTTCACTCACTGCCTCATACCCTTTTTGTCTCCACACGGCCACCATGTGATCCTGTGACCACCCCCACCCCCTCTTCCCCTGTCAACGCTATGAAGTGGCCCCGTTCCCTTCCCACTTATTTAATACACTCTCTCCTCTCCTACGCCTCTCTCTATCTCTCTCTCATATTATATAAAGCACCTCTTCGTTTACCTCCCATCTTCTTCTACTTCTTCTTCTTCTTCTTCTTCTTCTTTTTCTCTCTATCAAGCTCTAAACTTTAGATCATTCTAAGAAGTAGCCACTTTCCAAAATGGCCTCTTTTTCATCTCCCACTAACCTTCTCCTCGTCGCCATTATTCTCTTGGTCCACATTGGCTTCTCTTCCTCTGCTTCCTCTTCCTCCTTCCTTGTGTCTCAGTCCCAAAAGATGAAGCTTTCGAGCAAGAAAACCCTTCTCTCTTCTACCAACAAAGAGGACAAGCTAGTTTCAGACTCCAAACTCCTATTAAAGAAAAAGCCAATCTTGGAGACCAAGAACCAAACCAAACTCCTCAAGCCCAAGAAGAAGAACAACTCCTCCACCACCGCCACAACCACCATTACCAAAATTAAGCTCCCCAAGCTCAACAAAACCCTCACCGCGAAGCCCAAACCCTCCAACTCCACCAAACTCCCCAAGATCATCAAGCCCATCAAGCCCACCAAGTCGAATTCCACCAAAGTAGCCAAAACCCAGGTCAAAAAAACGCTTAATTCGAGCTCCGATGGTGCCAAATCCCTCAAAAAAGTTAAAAACCTCCCCGATCCCTCCCCACCAAAACCCAAACAGCCCGCCGAGGCGAAGCCGAAGAAGGAGGAGCACCCGGCGTGGCTGGACGAGACGGACGGCGAGGATCTGATCTCGGAGGTCCGCGGCCTCCCGGCGCGGCTCCAGGAGGCGCTGGTCCCGGACCTGGAGCGGCTCTCGAGCACTTCAAGGGCGTACCTGTCGGCGGCGAACGCGGGGATCGCGGAGGGGGTGAGGCCGTACCTGGGCCACAAATGGGCGCCCAGGATCGCCCTCGCCGCGTCCGCCGTGTTCCTGGCGGCGCCCCTGGTCCTCCTGGGCGCGCTCCTCCGGCACCTGGGCTCGTGCCTCCCCCTGGTGCGGCGCCTCCTCGTCTTCGCCCAGGCCTACCTCGCCATCTACTTCGCCACGCTCGCGGCCACGGCGCTCGCCACGGGGCTGGAGCCGCTGCGGCTCTTCTACGCGACGTCGCCGGGGGCCTACGCGTGGGCCCAGGCCGCGCAGTCGCTCGGCTACGTGGCCTACCTCGTGCTCCAGCTCGTCGACCTCGTCGCCGCGTTCCCCCCACCGCCGCCGCCGCCACACTTCGCTGCCGCCGCCGCCGCCGCCGCCGATGGGGCGGGGGGAAGGGCGTCGCCGGCGCCGGCACTGGCTCAGATGGTGGTGGGCCTGGCAGTGGGGCTTCACTACTACGCCGCGGTGTTCCACCGCGCCGTGGCGGGGGAGCCCCCACGCGCCACTTGGCGCGTGCACGCCGTCTACGCCGCGTGCTTCCTCGTGATCTGCGCTTTCGCGCGCGCCGAGCGCCGCAAAAAGGAGTACGTCTGCGTCGACGGGGGCGAGGACGGGAAGAAGAGCTAGACCCACCCCCACTCCCACCCCGCCTCTTAGGGCCATTTTGGGAAAGAAAGCCTCAAAACGGAAAATTATGGGTGTAAACCTAAAATTTTCTTATTTTCTGGGCGGGGGAGGGGTATATTGGGAAAAAAAATAATTAAAGGAACAAAAAAAAAAAAAAAAAAAAAAAAAGTTTTATAGAAGAAGAGATGGGGAGGCAGCCGGAGAATCCTGCTGAGGAGAGGAGGACACGGGAAATTGGAAATAGGTTGTGTTGATTTTTACTACTCTTTTTTGTCTTTACAGTTATTTTTTGGTTTTGATTTTAAATGTTATTCGGGTGGTATAAATTGGGGACGAACTATTATTATTATTATTATTATTATGTGTAATAAATGGTGAAAAAGAGGGAATAAAATACACACTAGTTGTTCTCCAAAAAGGGGAGTTGTTTTTGGTACCCTTTTGATTTATGATTTTTATGGAGTGGAATATCCCATGAGGGATGGATGGAAACAGATCACAGGAAATGAACAAGACAAAATTTCTGGCCTAATCTTTTAAAAGTAATATATAAAGCAAATAATAAAAACAACAACAACAACAATAATAATAATAATATATTGATTTCTATTATGAACAGATTTAGTGCATTAAATTCTGTCATATATTCAATTTAGTGGAACACTGATTAAATTTGTACTTTATTTATTTGTTATCAGCTCTACAAATACCACCATTAAAGGAAACGCACTTGTCCATCACAAATTTAATCAACTTGCTATTTTATTTTACATAATAGAGCTCTCGTTTAAAAAAATAAAGAAAGGGATTCTGTCAATTTTGGAAACTACCCAAACGTGCAGAAAAGTTTCTTTCCTATCCGACTCTGAAAATAACAATGTAGATTAATAATCACTGATAATAAAACAATGCTCACTTGTTTGTAAGACATTCGTTAGAATTCTTTAAAGCCCCTATTATTTTTTATATATAATATTAAAAAAGATTGTTGATTAACACACATTTTCTGAGAGTGTCATATACGATCACTAATGTCTCGAAAAAATATATATTGCAAAATGAAATGCAATTAAGCAAATTTTCAAAAAAAAAAAAAAAACAGATAAATTAACTACAAATGCAAATTACACCCAACATTCACTTCCACGTTACCCTCTTAATTAGTCTCATCTCTCACTAGTGGTACTCAGTGCAGGGATCTATACGCAATAATTAAAATAGAGTAGTTACACAAAAAAACTGTTTCTATTTTTCTGAGTAGACCAAAGTTCCGACACTTGTTGACTAAGGGATGGTAAAAAAGTGACAAACCATAATTAATGCCTTGCTCCCTTTTCGCACTCTCAATTTGGTAGGTGCAGTTGGATTAATTAATCTCAGAGTCCAAGATAATTTTGAATAGCATCTACATGACTACATCTGCAAACTACATCTCGGTATTCAAATTTAGGCACCAGAAAAAAATTCTGCTACTAGAGATTAGTGCGAATGGGCAGGCAGAGGTCCACTAGCGTCAAACTATTGTGAATTTTTAAGACGCTCTTCGGTAGAGAAATAAATTTGGTTAAGATATCTGAGATTGATCTGAATTCAGTTTTATAAAACTATAATAGCGGATTAATAAGTCTGGAACTTTATGATAGTAAATTAGTTCTAAAAATTGAAAAAAATATCAATAAATATTATATATATATATATATATATATATATATATATATATATATATATATATATATATATATATAAAAGTCCGGTCGGAATACTATTTATAGCATCAAGCAATTGGTGCTATTAAATTTTCAGCAATTGGACAAAAAGATGTGCGGTTAGGATTATAGTAGTCCCATAAAATTTTTAGTATTCAACCAATCCTAAGTAACCACTATCATTATAACCACACATCATTTAATTCAATAGCTAAAAAATTAGTAATATCAATGACTTAGTGCTATCGATAGTATTATATATATATATATATATATATATATATATATATATATATATATATATATATATATATATATATATATATAGTTGAGCTGAAATATTATCGATAACAACCAGGTGTCGTTGTCATTCATTTATTTTCGATAATAGAAATTACAAATCAACGATCGGCACCGTTGAATATGATCTAAACCACGGGAAGTATCTAAAAATTAAATTTTAAATATTTTCGACGTTATTGAGCTAATAATCAAAGGTTTACAAAATTTATAATTTTAATGATAAATATGAATTTTTTACTTGTTTAACGGTGTAAAAAAATTTAAATTAATTACATTTTGGTTAGAAAATTTTTTAAACTATTTAAAACAATATCTATACTCTAAATCTTGATTACAAGACTTCTATCATCACATTTTGAAGGATATTTATTTTCAGCCGTTTATTTTTGTGTTCACTTGATGGATAAGAAAAAAAAATATCGAAAAAATATAAAATTTAATTTTTAGATAGTTTAAATGGCCTAAATTATATTTAACGACACCGATCGTCATTTTGAAATTTCTATTATCGAAAATAAATAGATGATAACGAAATCGTTTTAGCATTATAATTTTGCTATATATATATATATATATATATATATATATATATATATATATATATATATATATATATATATATATATATATAAAGAGAGAGAGAAGGCAAGAGAAGGCTGAAATCAAATATTTTATCATAAGAAAATAATTTATAGAAATTTTTTTTTTGAGAGCCATATGTTTTATTACTATTGCTCAATTCACTTCCCTAATACCTAATGAATAAAAAGATAGCTTACTATTTTTTTTCTAAAAAACATATTAATTACATACTAAAGTTATTGAGTATTACATACTAAAATATTATTATTTAGTAGTTAATTTAAGCGTGATATTTGAATAACAAGCTCGAATCGATCCCCAATATATAGTTGACTATTCACTCTCTTTGAATCACAAAACAATGTCAAATATTAGGTAAAAAACCATCAGCATTCAAATAACGACATGCATATATGTTTATCCAATTAACAGATAGAAATCTGCAAAGAAGTCTCCACTTAGCCAAAATTATATAGCGGATAGAGCGTGGCTTTTCGACTAATTAATGATCGATCGTTGGGTGTGGAGTGTAGCTCTCTACAAGATCGATTAAGGCTAGTAAGATGAGTCTTATATCGTCTAACATTTGTGAGTGTGTTTGAGACTGATGTAGCCGTCAGGATTTAAAATTTAGATTAATTATATATATAAATATAAATAATATAATAAGATTAAATTTTTTAATCCGACTATAGTATTTTAAATGATAATTAAATCTAAAAAATTAAGAAAGTTAAAACTAAAATAAATTTAAAATGAATGATTTCCGACTAATTAATTATCGTTGTTGGTGGAGTAAGATGGATCTTATATCGTCTGATATTTGTGAATGAGTTTGAGACTAACGTAGGCGTCAAAATTTAAAATTTAAAATAATTATATATATAAATAATATAATAAAATTAAATTTTTTAATTTGACTATGATATTTTGAATGATAATTAGATCTTAAAAAATTAAAAAAAGTTAAAACTAAAATAAATTTAAAATGAATGATTACTGAAAAATTAGGACGGTCACATTTTGTCGGAAGCATTAAGCGGAGAATCTAAACAAATGAGAGAGAGAGAGAGAGAGAGAGAGAGAGAGAGAGAGAGAGGGGGATAGAGGCATTTGAAAGTGAGGTCCAGCTCAATTTTTCTGGACTTAAAAGGAGTGAAAAAACAAAGAAAACAAAGGACAATATTAATCACGTCTAATGCAAGCACTAGTGTCGTTTTCAGGTGGGGCCCGACACGCTTAACGCGTTTGATGGGTGCACCGGCGCCTCTCACCGACACATATCCCTCCCTTTTTCAATGAGCAATGTCACTATATATATTTGTATGATTTATGCTTTATTTAATTTAGATTAATTTTTTTTACTAATTATATTAATATGATTAGTAAATTTTTTTTATTCTAAAATAAATAAAGGAAAAGATATATACTATTTAAAAATGAGCTATACTTCTTTAAAAAAAAAACTATTATAAGTAATATTTTTTTTAATATACAATTTTTACAACTAAATGCATGTATTTATAAATATAGAACTAGGCTGAAATATTATTAATAACAAATAAATTTTATTGTCATCTATTTATTTTCAATAATAAAATTTTTAAAATAATGATCGGTACCGTTAAATATAATAGAAACCATTTTAATTATTTAGAAATTAAATTTTATAGTTTTTTTATATCTTTTCTTATCTGAACACAAAAATAAACGGTTGAAAATAAATATTCTTAAAAAAATAATGATCACAATTTGTAATTGATCGAGATCAAAAATATATATTTTATTTTACATAGCTTAAAAACAAAATAACCAAAATTTAATTAATTTAGATTTTTTATACCATTAAATAAGTAAAAAATTTATATCTACCATTAAAATTACTAATTTTATATTTTTTTAATCTTTGAATCAATGATGTCTACAAAATTTGATGTTTGATTTTTAGATACTTATAGTGGTCCATATTGTATTCAATGGTGTCAATTATGGATTTAAAAGCTCCATCATTTAAAATAAATAGATGACAACAGAGCCCGTTTGTTACTGATAATATTTCAACTCAAATATATATATATATATATATATATATATATATATATATATATATATATATATATATATATACACACTCGTGTGTATTTTTAAAAACACGAAGGTCTTCATATTTTTAAATCGTTTTTGATATTAGAACTTCTGAATAAATGACCGGTTTTACTAGATTTGAACTAAAATACTTCAAGAGCTATAGTATCAAATCTGTTTGTAAGATGTTTAATTATACTTTACCATATTTAGTAGATTTTTTTTTTAAAGATACTAATATATATTATATTTTATCAATTTTTGTGCTGTGATTTTAAATTTATTCTTTTTTTGCATCTTATACTAATTTTTTTCCTTATAAATATTACTAAAATATTTTTTCTTTCGTCAATCTTTATATTAATATTAACAAATCTATTATTTTAGATAAAATTTAACAATTTTATTAAAAAATAATAATTAAATAGTATAAAAAATATAAAATAAATATTTACGATAAACTCATTAAAAGCTTCTAACAAGTTATTTTTAATTATTTTTATTATTTTTCATGTAAAAGTGGATTGAATATACATTCTATCATTTTAACGGGTAGATTTTAATAATTTTTCTATAAATTTATAAGGATTGAAAAAAAAAAATTAGCTGATTGGTGCCTTTAAGGAAAAAAAAAATAGTATAATATAAAAAATAAAGAAAAATACTAGTTGTACATGAAGGAATTTATATGGAATAAAATATTAAACCAATAAATACCAATATCCAGGATTATAAATAAAACTGTAAAATAACTTACAGAGCGCCATTGAGAAGAAATTCTTTATCAAATAGCGGAAGCAAGAAATTCGGTTGCAATACTTTATATTACCGACCGAACTAGGTAATCTGGTTTCTCCTCCGGTCTCAGGCACTCTTCCGTATGGTGTGGATTTAATGGATAATCTTACCAGAATGCACATGAGTAGGTGGCAGGACCAGTACCCCTTTATATAGATTCCAGATCGACTTCCCATCAAAGTCGGTTAGGATTCTATTTAATTTAAATAAATGGGAAAGGGATAAGATATACCATATCAAGTAATTCTATATCTTTTAGGATTGACCTTATCTATAGTAAATCCAAATTAAATATAATTAATTAGGCCACATATATGGAAATCCTAACAATCTCCCACTTGGCTTATATTAATTATATTTCATGAACGGATTTCTATATTCCAAACTTTATTGCGCATTATTGGAAACTTTATGGTCAAATACCTTAGAACTTACTTGATCCTTAACTCAAACTAAAAGACTACAATGATAGGAACTATGGCGGTCCACCTCTCTATATTGAAATTTTCCTTCCATAATTACAATATCATCTTCATCTCCTAGCCAAGCACTTTATATGGCACAACTTTATGAATGAACTAAAACTTTATGTCCATTCGTTAACAGACAAAGCTTTATGTCTATTAAACGGTCCAATACAGCTGCATTAAAACTGTAACTTTATTGAAAAAGATAAAAATAATGTCATAATCTTATACATCAAAAGAACTCATTAGACCCATGCTACAAACATGATCTTTATATGACCCAGGTGCTAGCCCCTTGGTCATTGGGTCTGCAATCATACACTTGGTACTGATGTATTCAATTCTAACATATCCTTCATTTATCTTTTTTCTCACAACAAGATACTTGGTGTCCAAGTGTTTACACCCCGTCGTAATCTTGTTGTTATTGGCAAAGGAAACTGCAGCTGAACTATCACAGAAAATCTTTATTGGACGAGCAATGGAGTCCACAATCTTTAAGTCTGTGATAAAATTCCTAAGCCAAATAGCCTGTGATGTGGTCTCATAACATGCAATGTACTCTGCAGCCATGGTCGAAGGAGCAGTGATACTTTGTTTGCTGCTCTTCCATGAAATCGCTCCACCAGCAAGTAGAAAAATATACCCAGTTGTAGACTTTCTGGTATCTGGGCATCCCGCAAAATCAGAGTCTGAATATCCGATCAACTCCAAATGATCTGATCTCCTGTATATCAGCATATGATCCAAAGTACCCTTCAAATACCTCATAACTTTCTTAGCAGCCTTCCAATGCTCCATACCTGGATTACTTTGATACCTGCCAAGCAATCCAACGGCAAAAGCAATATCCGGACGTGTGCACGTCTGTGCATACATAAGACTACCAACTGCAGAGGCATATGGTATGGTTTTCATCTGTTCAATTTCTAATTGGTTCTTGGGACACTGAAAAGCATTAAGCTTATCCCCTTTCTGAACGGGAGCAACACTCGGTTTACAATTATGCATTTCAAAATTTTCCAAAACTTTCTTTATGTAGGCCTTTTGAGATAGACCGAGTAAACCTTTATGTCTATCTCTTTTAATTTCAATACCGAGAACATATGAGGCCTCACCTAAATCTTTCATTTCAAAATTTTGGAAAAGAAATTCTTTAGTGTCATGCAATAGTCCGAGATCGTTACTGGCAAGCAAAATATCATCAACATAAAGGACTAAGAAAATTATTTTACTCCCACTAACCTTCAGATATATACATTGATCAACAATGTTTTCTTTAAAACCAAAGGTTAAAACGGTTTGTTTAAACTTTAAGTACCATTGTCGGGAGGCCTGTTTTAGTCCATATATTGATTTCTTTAATTTGCATACCAAGTGCTCCTTTTCCTTTTGCGAGAATCCTTCAGGTTGACTCATATATACCTCTTCATGAAGATCTCCATTTAAAAAGGCAGTTTTTACATCCATCTGGTATAGCTCGAGATCGTAATGAGCAACCAGAGCCATAATCACACGGAAAGATTCCTTTCTCGATACCGGAGAGAAAGTCTCTTTATAATCAATGCCTTCTTTCTGAGTAAACCCTTTCGCCACAAGACGGGCCTTGTATTTCTCTATGTTACCTTTGGAGTCCCATTTGATTTTATAAACCCATTTGCATCCTACAGGTTTAACTCCTATAGGTAACTCAACAAGATCCCATACTTTATTGTGGTTCATGGATTCAATCTCATCTTTCATGGCATTGTACCATTCTGTTGCATTACTGCTATTTATGGCTTCAGAAAAACTAAGAGGATCATCAAAATTCTGACCATTCTCATAAAGATAGACAATATAATCGCTAAACATAGCCGGTCTTCTCTGTCTTGAGGATCTTCTTAAATCTATCTGATCATCCACTTGTAAATCTTGATGTGGATTATCAATGATAGGTTCACCTTCACTTTGTGGTTCCAAAATAACTTGTTGTTCTATTGGAACTGGAACCATCAAATTATTAGGAACAGTAGTGGGTATATTCTGTACAGAATCTAAATGCTCTTGAATTTCATCAAATTCAACGAATCGAGGTTCAGAGCTCCCACTAACTGTTTCATCCTCAATAAACCGTGCTGTTTTAGTTTCTGCAATCTTTATAGGAAGTGATGGACAGTAAAACTTATACCCTTTGGACCTTTCTGAATAACCAATAAAATATCCTGAAATGGTTCGAGGATCCAATTTCTTTATTTGTGGGTCATACAATTTGGCCTCAGCTTGACAACCCCATGTATGAAAATGTCTTAAACTGGGTTTCCTACCTGTCCAAAGCTCAAAAGGAGTCTTAGTGACAGCCTTAGTAGGGACCCGATTAAGAATATATATGGCAGTTTTGAGCGCCTCACCCCACAATGATATCGGAAGGGTAGAATTACTGATCATACTCCTGAGCATATCAATTAATGTGCGATTCCTTCTTTCAGCAACACCATTCTGCTCAGGTGTGCCTGGCATGGTGTACTGTGGAACAATCCCGCACTGCTCTAGAAACTTAGCGAAAGGCCCAGGAATTTGGCCTTTATCTGTCTGTCTACCAAAATATTCACCACCCCTATCTGATCTGACCACTTTTATCTTTCTCTCGAGTTGATTCTCTACTTCAGCCTTATATGCCTTAAAGGCATCTAATGCTTCAGATTTCTCTTTAAGCAAGTAAAGATAGCCATATCGAGAGTAGTCATCAGTAAATGTGATAAAATATTTATGGCCAGTAAACGTAAGAGGGAGAGGTCCGCATATATCCGTATGAATCAGCTCTAATGTTCCATCACACCTTTTGGCACCTTTAGAGGAGGTTTTGGTCTGCTTTCCCTTTATGCAGTCCACACACGTTCCAAAATCAGAGAAGTCAAGATCATCCAAAATTCCTTCTCTAATTAATCTTTGGATTCTCTGTTTCGATATGTGTCCCAACCTCCTATGCCATAACATGGATGACTTTTCATTATTAATGCCACGTTTTGATCCAACATTTCCGTGCATGGTAAGAAGGATTTCACTATACGAATGATCTAAAGATACTTTATACAGATTATTTTCCAAAATATCAGAGCCAACTATCTCAGATTTGTAGGATAATGAAAAAACTTTATTATCAAAATTGAAACTATATCCCAAACCAACAAGTTTCGAAATAGAAATTAAATTCTTTGAAAAATTTGGAACATAAAAGGTATCACTTAGATCCAAAACATAACCACCAGAAAGAACTAATCTAAATGTTCCTACAAATTTAACTTTAGTTGGGTTTCCTTCAGCAGTATAGATAGTGGCTTCATCTTTATTGGGTTTCCTGCGGTTTAGAAATCCCTGCACGGAATTCGCCACATGGCATGTGGCACCAGAGTCAATCCACCAAGTATTAGATGGAACAGAAACTAAATGCAACTCATGCATCAAAACCAGAAACTTACCTTTCTTCTGGAGCCATTTCTGATACTTTAGACAGTCTTTCTTTATATGACCCTTTTTCTTGCAAAAGAAGCACTTGGGAGTCCAATTACTTGATTGGCTTTGTGAACCAGACATGACTTCCAAGTTCTTCTTTTTCGAGCCATTCTTGCCTTTACCATTCTTAGTACGCTTTATTTGTCCCTTGTGAGAAACAAAGTCAACTGTATTTTGTTTTTCTTGTATCAATCTGCCTTCCTCTTGCACACACATAGTCAACAATTCATTGATTGACCATTTATCCTTATGTGTGTTATAAGAGATCTGAAATGGTCCATATTCAGATGGTAAGGAGTTCAAAATAAAGTGCACTAAGAATGAATCAGAGATGGTTACTTCAAGTGCAGTGAGCTGCGCTGCAATATCTCGCATTTCCATAATGTGCTCGCGAATCGAGCCATTTCCGGAGTACTTCATGGAAGACAGTTTATTCATTAGGGTACTTGCCAAAGCTTTACTGGAGCTTACAAACTGTTGCTCCACAGCATTTAAGAAATCGCGGGCTGTCTTACATTCAGGAATAGAGCTCCGAATGTTTTTACCGACACGCGCCTTCATCAGCATCAAACTAAGTCGATTAGAGCGCTCCCACTTTTCCAAAAATGCTGTTTGGATTGGCGTACTTTGATCTGTAAGAGGAAGAGGTTTTTCCTCTCTTAGAGCCAAATCGAGATCCATACACCCTAATGTAAGCATAATCTGTTCTTTCCACTCCGAGTAATTAGAACCATTAAGCATAGGAACAGAATCACCAATAGGAACAAAGGATGAAGTCATAGCTGAAAAATAAAATGCATGTCTTTATTAATAAGAAACCACATCATAGTATTCCACACCAAAATTAGAAAAATATAATTTATATGACATCACAACACCTCCTTTGGGAGCAGAATTATGAGCATAAATATTTTTCTTTCTTTCTTTATGCATATACTTTATATGACATCATAACCCCTCCTTTGGGAGCAGAGTTACGAGCATAAATATGCAATTTCTTTATCAGAAATTAATTTAGACTTTCTGTAGATCGTGATAATTTCAAGTTTTCCATATGAAGAAATTGTCAGCTTTGGCCAGGCAAATTTCTCCAAACGAGTTACAAGAAAATTACCATCCTACACCACCCACATACCTTTATGTCTAGAATCATACTAAACAATAGGGTGCAATTTCTACATGCACTTCTTTAAAGCGATTAATTCACTATTTCTTCTGAACGAGGCCGCTTTGGCTTGCACCCGAACAGTTGAAATAATAAATTAATTTGACTTAGTGCCGTATAATTAACATGAAAATTATCCAAAAGAACGCTACTTTAAAGTAAATTAATTTATTATTCTTTAGTTAGGGCCGCTTTGGCTTGCACCTAATTAATCGAAGTAATAAATTAATTTAACTTAGCGTCTAGATTTAAATAATCTAACAATAATTATGATTATTTAATTTTCATGTTATGTCTGATCAAAATAACACTTTATGATATACATGAATATACATGCAATAATTTAAAATATAATATTGCATTCATAAAATTTATGTATATCCATATTTTACCATAAATATCAGATAAATAAATTTATGATAAATTAATATTGTATGCAAAATTTAAATCCTTATGTGAACGGATTCTTTATGTTCACAATACTTTATTAATTCATGAATCGAAATAAGATGAATTAATAAACATAATAATTAAAAGTAATCCTTTATGAATTCGGAACAAATAAATAAATTTTAATAACAGATTAAAGTCTAATAAAAGAAAGATAGCCACAATCGTAAGAATTATATTGCCTCGGATCCAAAAGAGGCACAAACATCAAATTTATTTTTCTTCAATTAATTGGATTTCATCCAAACAACCCATAGAGTCCCAAAATTACGACAAACCAAAATGCTGCAGTGGTGTCGTACAGTAAGGTCACATCGAGTGGCCTTATAACGCCTTTTCAAAATTGGGAAACTAAGAAATAACGATATCCAAATTAAAAAAAAGAAAAATAAAGCACATCAACAACAATAAGATGGCCATGAACAAATCATACGACGTGGCAATATTTCAAGAAAATCTTGACTATATATAATTAGATTCAAATTCTAAAATCCGTTTTAAAAATAAATTCATCATTATTCAATTCAATTTAATAAAGCATACAATATTAAATTTATCTAACTGGCTCTGATACCAATTGAAGGAATTTATATGGAATAAAATATTAAACCAATAAATACCAATATCCAGGATCATAAATAAAACTGTAAAATAACTTACAGAGCGCCATTGAGAAGAAATTCTTTATCAAATAGCGGAAGCAAGAAATTCGGTTGCAATACTTTATATTACCGACCGAACTAGGTAATCTGGTTTCTCCTCCTGTCTCAGGCACTCTTCCGTATGGTGTGGATTTAATGGATAATCTTACCAGAATGCACATGAGTAGGTGGCAGGACCAGTACCCCTTTATATAGATTCCAGATCGACTTCCCATCAAAGTCGGTTAGGATTCTATTTAATTTAAATAAATGGGAAAGGGATAAGATATACCATATCAAGTAATTCTATATCTTTTAGGATTGACCTTATCTATAGTAAATCCAAATTAAATATAATTAATTAGGCCACATATATGGAAATCCTAACAGTACACTCATGATAGATGCACATTTCACATTTTATCCATCCAATGGATGGAGTGTGGTGAGAGGCGATGGCACCTGCAACCAAAAGTAGATTTTGGCCCAAGCAGTTTTATGGTGAAGCGCGTTACGCCATGGTAGAAGTAGAACTTTGCAATTGTTCTGATTCTGGAGTTTTAACCCTCAACACAAAATCAAGCAGACTAAACAGACCGAAAATCGGCCCAGGATAAAGAACTACTACACATTTATTCTTCTCTTGGGAAAATTATAATAAGATCTAGGCCTAATCAAAATATCAACCCAGTCCACAACTCAGTTGGGCCCCATTTATGCTCCAACTTCACTGTCTCTAATAATGGATGATGGTTGATGTGTGATGTTACGTTCCAAGTTTTTAATGCCCAAATCAACTAATGTAGAAATTAAAATATATTTTATGTATTTTAATGATTGTTTGAAATGTTATTATTGAGCAATGCTAGATTTACACTCCAAATGAGATGTACATCCTACATCTATTTCATTCTGGGATGGGTATTCATTCACTCGTCAAATCGAAATGACGAATAAAATTCATTTCATCCTAAGAAGAAAAAAAGAGGAAAAACTAATGCAGGAGAAAAAACAAGCCATGAGAGAGAGAGAGCGTGGAAGAGAGAGCGAGCGGGGAAGAGGATGCGCGCGTGGGAGAGAAAGAGCGAGGGGTCGAGAGAGTTCAGGGGTGAGCGAGCGTGGTAGAGCGAGAGAGAGGGCTCCTGCGCATGGAAGAGGGAGAGCTAGAGAGCGTAGTAGGGCTCGCGAGAGGGAGGAGTCCTGCGTACGTTCGCGATCGCGCGACGTGACTTGGCGGGCTTCGGTTGCGTTTCGCTCCTGGCGCAGAAATCGGAGAGACCCTGGAGGGGATCGCCGCGCGACCCGCGATCCACCCAGCTGGCGCAGATCTTGGCCCCTCGGCGAGGGGCGCCGAACCGATCGGACGCGACGATCCCTCGACCCTTGCGCCGACTCGGATGGCTGGACCAGGGTGCATGGGAGGCGCACCCCTTCTTCTGCCTGGCGCCAGCGGGTTGGCCTGGCGCGCCCTGGGCCCGGGCCACCTGCTCCGTCCGATGTTTCCAGGCGCCGCTTTGGGACGAGGCATCGATGGAACCCCAACCGTCACCCCTGTACGTTTGATTCTCCCCCGTCCGTTCGAGCCTCCCCGCGCAAGCAACATATCCCGCGTCACAACATCACCCATTTCCGCCACAAACCGAAGATCTCCTGGGCTGACCACCTCGGCCTCCCGCTCTGCTCCTTCTCCACCTTTGACCGCGAGATTCCTCCCGCTCCCATCCCTCCCATCTCTTCCACCTCGACGGGACTCGAGGACCCACCCTCGGTTGCCACCCGGCCGCGCACTTTTAAAGAGGCTCTGCTCGCCCCCTCTTCGAGCACAGAGCTGCCTTCGCTACCCCCTGCCTCGCCTCAACCTGGTTATATCCTCCCCGCCTCCGCCAGCAAGAGGTGCTTCCGGTGCCTAGCCGGAGACCACCTCGTGAAGGATTGTCGCGACCCTGTCCGTTGTGCAACGTGCCACCGGTCCGGCCACAGAGCCAGGAGTTGCACCGCCACCCGGCGACTACCGGCGATGCATAGAGGCGGCGCCCACCGTCCGAATACCCTGAAGACCTTCATCCCGCTCACGGAGGAGTTCCGCAAGCGAGAGAACCAATGCAGAAACGCCCTCCTCGCGGACGTGGTTGGAGGAGCCAACCTTGGCCGCTTCCCCGGCGGCACGATCGCGTCCGACCTGGCCGCGCGCTTCGGCGGCTTCACCACCGATTTCCTGGTGGCCAGCCATCATCGCCGCGACTACATCATCTTTCTTCCTGACTGGGTCCGCTCCGACGACATCATCAGCGGCGGCCCGCTCCACCTTCATCACTGCCGCCTCCGTTGCTCTGCTTGGGAGCCTTACCTCGGCGCCTCCGCTGCGAGGCTAACCTTCAAGGCATGGATCAAAATTTTCAACCTCCCCTTCGAGTGCTGGTCCGAACAGCAGGTGAGCGCCATTGTCGGCGCCTTCGGCCGCTTCATCAAGGCGGACGACGCGAGCATCAATGTAACGGATCTGACCGGTTTCAAATGCCTGGTGGCGGTGGACGACTTGGAAGACATCCCGGAGAATCTAGCCATCACGTTGGGGGACCTCATCCTCTCCGCGCAGGTGCGGATAGTGTCGACCGCCCCCTTCGGAGGGGACGACCGGGGCACGCCTTTCGCCGGAGGGGACCCGAACGAAGGCGCGGACCAGTCCGATCCTCTCGGCCGCCAGATTGCTAGGCGTGTGGGCCCCGCTGGGGACGTGGGGGAGAGCAGCCGGAACGCCAGGCGCAGCCCGGACGACTCCTGGGACTCCTCGGAGATCCGGGATCGTAGGCGTCGTCCCGCCGAGCCCCCTACCCTCGGCTCCGGTTCCGCCGGGGCTCCCGCCGCCGTCGTGGCCGCCCTCCCCGATGGACCGATGGACTTCCCCCCCTCCTCGAAGCAGCTCTGCCCAGCGGTCCATCGGTGTGCCTCGTCAGACCGCCCCTGCGCTTCTCCTCGACTGGTGAAGCTGGTTGGAGTCGGGCAGCCGCGGATCCTTGGGCCGCGCTCCTTGCCCTCCTCGGCAACTTTTTCAAACTCCTTGCACCCTTTTGGCCTCTGGGAGGCCCTCTCCGTTGGAGCGCTCTTGGATCAAGGTCGCCGCCCCCCTGCGTTTCTGCCCACGTGCAGCCTCGGCCAGTCCGCCCAACGAGCCTCGCCCCTGGCCCCCTCTGTCGCGGTTGGGCACGACTCTGGGGCCCCCACTGTGACGTGGGGCCCCCACTGGGCCCCGGGCCTCCCTCCTGCGGCGGCTGCCCCCATCACCTACCACTTGGGCCCCGCCTCTTGCCCCCCTGTTCCCTGCAGGCCCTCCCGTGGGCCCCCGAGCACCCATCCCACCTTCCTCTCGGGCCCAACTCCTGGGGACTCTGCCTCAGACCCCCTGGGCTCCTTCCTCCTCTCCCTGTGGCCCCGTGGGCCCACCCGTGGGCCCCCCCTCCCTCCGCCTCTGCACCTGGCTGCCCAGCCACGGTTCCGCCCTCCCCCTGTGTGCTCCTGGGCCCCCCCTCTGCAGGCCTTGGGGGCCCCATCAATGCTTGCTTCGCCTTCAACGGCGACCCTTCCTCGCCGCTGTGGGGGACCGCTGGCACCGCCCCCTCCCTGCCGCTCTCCGCCCCGCCCGGCGATGCTGGCGGGCCAACCGCTCGGGTACCCCGTCGTGCCCCCCTCCCCCTCACCTCGCTTGCCGGCGACTTTGTCGCGATGGAGGGCAGCTTCCGGCGCCCCACACCTGCGGCTCCACCTTCCCGGGGGCCCCCACTGGCGCTCGCCTTGGCTTCTTCCTCCCCACTGGAGCTTTCCGTTGATGGACCGGCCGAGCCCGACGTGCCGCTAACCCCGCCGCTCACCGTCCCGCCCGGCGCCGACCACTCTCCGGCCATCAGACGAAGCCCTAGGCTGGCGAAGGTGGCTGGTTCCTGCGCCCTTGACCGAGCTATGGCACGCCGTACTCTCCTCTTGGGCGAAGGCTTGACCGCGTCCAATTCCTCTGCTGACACCGCGGCGGTCAATGCTGTCATCCTAAAGTCCGCCAAGCTCGGTATCAAGCTCAGCGTCGGGGAGGCCCGCTCTCTGCAGGACTTCTCCGGCTCTGCATTCTGACCGGCTGGACGTGTGTCTCTAGCTTCTCGGTGTCTTTTCTTCTCTTATGTTTCAAATCTGTTCCTGGAATGTCAGAGGGCTAAATGATCCCTCGAAGCGTGCCCTGGTCAAGTCTGTCGTCTGTACTCTTAAGTCCTGTATCCTTTGCTTCCAAGAAACGAAAGCCAGCGCGTTCCCGCGCTCCTTCCTCTCCTCCTTCGCTGGTCAGGCTATCGATAAGTGCCTCTTTCTGCCTTCTACGGGAGCTTCGGGCGGTCTCGCCACTTGCTGGAGCTCCAGACACTTCACCTGCTCCGAGTCCATCGTGCGGGACCGCTCTCTAACCCTGCGGCTAACCCACGTGGCGTCCGACTCGACCTTCTACCTCACCAACGTTTACGGGCCTCCCTCCTGGGATGGGAAGGAGGATTTCTGTCGGGAGCTCGGTGCGCTCAAATCCGTCTGCCTCGGCCCCTGGGCGATCTGCGGTGACTTCAACCTCACGCGCTCTGCGGACGAAAGGCAGGGTCGCCGCTGCTGTAACCGCCTCCTGACCCTGTTCAACAACCTGATCAACGAGCTCGAGGTGGTTGATCTCCCTATCCGCAACCAACGCTTCACCTGGTCTAACATGCAGTCTCCTCCCTCCCTCGCCAAGCTGGATCGCTTCTTGGTCTCAACCGACTGGGAACTATCTTTCCCCCTCTCCGAGGTCTCGACGCTGGCTAGAATCACCTCGGATCACTCACCCCTTCTCCTCCATTTGCCTTCGAAGAGGGCCCCCTGCCCATTCAGATTTGAGAAGGTCTGGCTAACCAGGGAGGACTTTGTCTCCTTGGTACCGACTTGGTGGCACGAAATGGGGGACAAGCAGGGAAGGAACGCGAGCGCCCTCAACTTCAACGCTAAGCTCCGCCACTGTCGCAACCGCATCAAAGAGTGGCGGGCCGCTAACTTCTACAGCATCTGCAAAACTAAAAAGGAGACCGCTGAGGAAATCCTAAGGCTGGACACCCTCGAAGAGACCCAAAGCCTGACCGCCCTGGAGATTCTGCAGAGGGCGAAGCTCAGAGACCTTTTGAAAGCCATCATTGACGACGAGGAGATTCTTTGGCGAACCAGATCCAAGCAGCACTGGCTGAAAGAAGGGGATGGGAACACGAAGTTCTTCCACGCGACGGCCAACGGCAGACATAGGACAAACCGGATCGGGGCAATCACAGATGAGGGCCCCACACTGGAAAGGGAAGCGGACAAATGCGACTACTTCTACCACAAGTTCAAGAACCGCTTCGCCCCCGACCACCTTTCGCCCACCTCGTGCGGTGACTGGAGTGATCTCTTCCCCGATAGAACCGCGCTGAGTTCGGCCAGCCTTACCGCCCCTTTCACCGTGGAGGAAGTCAAGAAAGCGACGTTCCAAATGTCTGGGGATAAGGCGCCCGGGCCCGACGGCTTCAGCATGGCTTTCTACCAGAGATTCTGGGACGTCATCAAGGCCGACCTCCTGAAAATCTTCGACGAACTCTACGAGGGCACTCTTCACACGGGCCCCATCGACTACACCCATATCTGCCTGATTCCCAAAACTGAAGGGGCAAGCTCAGCGAACGACTTCAGGCCCATCAGCCTCCTCAACTGCGTTCAGAAGATCATCTCAAAGGTTCTCACGAACAGACTACTCTCCTGCCTGGGGAATATCATCTCCCCGTCTCAGTCAGCCTTCATCAAGGGAAGATTCATTCTTGACTCCTTCGTCACAGCCAGCGAAACCATCAACTGGGGCGCCAACAAGCACACCGACTGCGTGGGAGTCAAGGCGGACTTCGAGAAGGCATTCGACAATGTTAGCTGGAGCTTTCTCAAGCACATTCTCTGCTGCCTTGGCGCCAACCAGAAATGGTGTGGATGGATCGAACAGTGCACCACCAACGGCAAACTCGCCATCCTCGTCAACGGCAACACCACCAAATGGTTCAAGATGAAAAGGGGGCTCCGCCAGGGGGACCCCCTCTCACCCTTTCTCTACCTGCTGGCAGCCGAAGGCCTCGCGCGCATGACCACCAGAGCCGTTCAGAACAAGCTGCTAACTGGGGTGGGACCCTCGCGGGACACCAAAATCTCGCTCATTCAATTTGCGGACGACACCTTCTTCTTCTGCCTAGCCAAGTTCAGACAGATCCGCAACCTTCGCTCTCTCTGGCTGCTCTACGAATGGGCCTCGGGGCTCAAAATCAACACGTCGAAGTCGGAGCTTCTCTACCTGGGCAATGAGGACTCTAAGGGAGTACGTCTGTGTGTCGCCCCACTTCCCAGGGGGTCACCCATCCTAGAACTACTCTAGCTCTAGCACGCTTAACTCTCATGTTCCTCTTGGATCTTGCTACCATCCAAAATGCTATAGCCGGGTTAGAGATTTTAGTCCTATTATATCATTTATATAGAGGACTAATCCAAATTCCGGGGGTGTCACATTCTTCCCCCCTTTAAGCCCTGACGTCCACGTCAGGCTCAAGCACACTCACAAGCACCAGGCGATGTGAGACTCGTCTCGCTAGCCTTAGCCGACCTTGTGAGGAGCCGCACTCCACTCACAACGGTCATTAGCCGGGGAGCCTCGCTCTACCCGCTATATAACCCTGGCTCAGCCGAGACTCATCTCACATTTCCGGCTGGTGAATGGCTCTGATACCAACTGTGTCGCCCCACTTCCCAGGGGGTCACCCATCCTAGAACTACTCTAGCTCTAGCACGCTTAACTCTCATGTTTCTCTTGGATCTTGCTACCATCCAAAATGCTATAGCCGGGTTAGAGATTTTAGTCCTATTATATCATTTATATAGAGGACTAATCCAAATTCCGGGGGTGTCACAGTCTGGCAGCAACCCTAAATTGCAAACTTGCTTCGCTACCGCTCAAATACCTTGGACTGCCGCTGCGAAAGGGGCGCATCCCGAAGGACGACTGGCTCCACCTAATCTCCAGGATTGACAGGAGGATCGCTGGTTGGCAAGCAAAACTCCTCTCCTACGGTGGAAGACTCACATTGGTCAACTCGGTGCTGTCCAACCTACCCCTCTACTACTTCTCGGTCTTCAAAGCACCAGTATGGGTAATCAAAAGAATTGACTCGCTGCGCAGAGCCTTCTTTTGGAAAGGAACCAGAACCACCACCGGGGGCAGCTGCCTTGTTAGCTGGAAGACGGTCTGCAGAAGCAAAAAAGATGGGGGCTTAGGCATCCTTAATCTGGAAAATCTCAACACTGCTTTGCTTGCCAAGTGGTGGTGGCGACTCCTCTCCTTGAACGCGCCCGCCTGGGAGCCCCTCGTTATGACCCTCTACTACCGCCGCAGAAAACCACTACACGAGGGCCCCTCCTTCTCGCCCCACTCCCACTGGTGGAGAAGCGTGCTCCAAACCAGGGAGCTCTTCAAGTGCGCCACGACCCACTCAGTGGGTAACGGGGCCAGGACCAGCTTCTGGTCCGACATCTGGACCGGTAACTCGACCCTCTCCACCCAATTTCCGCGCATCTTTGCAAAGGTCTGGGACAAAGATATCAGGGTGAGCGAGTGCGTAGACCAGAGCGGCTGGATTTGGCCTAGAATCCTTGAGGGCACTGAGGGGGGACCCAACGACCTCCACAACGCAATACTTGATCTGAAAACGACAGCCCCACAACCGTACCTCACCGGCGTCAACGACGAGTTCCTGTGGCGATGGACAGCCTCCGGCGTCTTCACTGTAAAGTCAATGTACCGCTTCCTGCAAGACAGCGGGGAAATCGACAATCGCTTCACCAGGCTCTGGAGCATTAAAATGCCTCTGAAGGTCAAGATCTTCGTCTGGCTCCTACTGCGCAAGAGACTACTCACCAGAGACATTCTTCAGAAAAGGAACTGGAGCGGCCCCACTTGCTGCGCCATGTGCCAAAGTACTGCTGAAACAGCAGATCACCTCTTCCTTTTCTGCCCCAGTGCCAACTGTCTGCTACAAGCCCTACTACCCAACAAAGCGGAGATCCGCCGCTGCCCGAACGTACAAACGCTTTGGGAGAACAGCTCGAACATTAGGGGGGCTTGGGGCAAAAGAACTCTCGTCACTATTGCGGCCACTTGGTGGATAGTTTGGCTCGAACGGAATAGAAGGATCTTCGACGACAAGAGCCGAAGACTGGACGCCTCCCTCGCCGACATTAGGATCTGCCGCTCGCATTGGTCTAAGCACTGTGCCTAGGCCTGGGGCGCCAACCCGCTTCCTTGTTTTCTTTCTTTCAATCTTCTTGTACTTTCTTTTCTCCTCCCTTCCCCCTGCCCGGTCCACGTGACTGGGCTTCCCCCTTTCGTGTAGCTGAATTCATTTACCCTTTGAATGAAGCGGCAGCATGCTGCCTTTTCTCAAAAAAAAAAATTCATTTCATCCTATGATGAATGAGGTGTAAAATATACACCTCATTTGGAATGTACATTTAGCATTTTCTTTATTATTAGCCCACTCTGCCAGTCTAATCTGACCCTTAAATAAATCAGGCTGAACAAGCTAGATCTGATGAGTCAGGTCGATTTTGCTCGTATGTGTTTCAAACCAAGTTCGCTGCTATAGTTTGGTTCCTTTTGTTCAATCTCTTAGAAAAAGATGAACCACTTAATACATGGGTAACTTTTTAATCACAAGGTTTATCTCCTCATATCCTTGTCAATGTCATATCCAATAGGCAAGTTGACAAGTTGCCTTCAAACATGGGATCGAACAAAGCATGCATGCAAGAGGAAATATAGAAATTGATTGCTTACTTAGCATTATTTTTTGTAGTAGTTATCTTGAATTAATTAGAGAAACGCATATCTTTATCTGATTCTCTTATTGGCCTAGAAACTAATAGCGACTTGACATGTGTGCCTGCTGTAAGAAACCTGCTACTAATCAATGAACAATTTACACTTGTCTTAATTTGTGGTGGCTTAATTTATAGGTTTTATATATATTTTTTCTTGCTAATTAGCTCTTAAACACTCTTTTTAGTAAGTGTTAGCCACATATTAAAGCCACTTACTTGCCGACGCGGCCTTACATGGACCCATTAAGCTTGATTCTGCAGCTTAAAGACATGTATAATGACCCACTCAGTACCCCTCATCAACACTTGAGCGTTATGCATAAACTAAAATTACGCCAAGTGCATGCATGTCTAGTTTCTGAAGTAACCATCAAGGCTGCATGATTAATTAATGAAGATCTGGGATGCCAACTATCATTTTCAGATGCTAGAGTTTGTGACATATCCATTCAATACTGTTGCAGATATGCATTGGATATTACTTTATCGATAAGAAACATAGCGAATTAATAGTTTGGGGTTCAAATAAAGCCCGATTTTACGCAATTGATTTGCTTTTACCGTATACAATTATAGGAGTAATCAAATTAATGATACAAAAGTTAAACAGTAAAACAGTTTTGGGTGAGGAAGAGCTAGAGAAAATTGAAACTATATGATGCATATGAGTAGTACAGATTTAGCCACGTAACTTTCTTTCGATCATATATATAAATTAGTCATTAAAGCTAAGAACCAGAGTTGAACCGAGGATACAGATCTTCTTTTACTGATCATTAAAAAAGTCATACGCTTATAACCTACCAAAAATTTTGTTTGAGTGTTGCCATGGCGCACTTCTTCTACGGTGGGGTCTGCAAAATGTCTTGGATGTCAAAAATGCAACGAACTACTGTCTACTTGTAAAATTCGTAAGCAACTTACGTACCTTATCTCTTCTAGCCGTCCACTGACTCTATGATCTCTATGGTTAACTGGCCTTTGGATCATCCAAGAGCTTAATTACTTAATTCCTCTAATGCGCCCAAAGATCTCTCAAAGAAAATCACATAAAAAATATGATATGGGAGGTCTCAATCTCACCCATTTTCTCTTTCCAAATATATATAGGCTCACACCAAGCATGCACTTCAAACTCCTATATATATATGAGTTTTCTCTTTATCAAGCTTTCTTAAACCAACTCATGATATATATTGAGCGTTTTTAGCCTCTTTAATTATCATCTGATTCTCTAGCTGCAGCATGTCTCACTCTCATGATCTTGCTAACCTTAAGTTAGAGATTAAAGTTGGTAGACTAACTAACTTCAAAAGACAAGTGGAGGGAAATAACCTTTTCATTAGATACTACTTTTTTGCAGGTAATAATAGAAGGATCTCGGTCGATACTCGTGAGATCATCTCGACAAATGATCCATGCTGGAGCGAGGTCGCATTGTTCGACTGCTCAGGGAATTCAGATCACATTAATGAGCTACTCGAACCGCGTAATGTGGTGTTTGAGCTGAGGAGGAGGAGAACTCCACTCTTTGGAAGATTTCGAGGGTCGGAGCTTCTAGGAAGAGGCGAACTGGCATGGAAAGATGTATTAGGATCAAGAGACATGTCATTGGAGAAATGCATCAAGCTTGTTTCGGCACGACAGGCTTCAAAAGGCTTCGAGCCACCGAATTTGTTGGTTGAGACGAAGATTCGAGCTACGAATTAATACAACCGATCAGAGGAAATTCATGCAGAGATTTGTGAAGAGCTGGAGCAGATGCGATTGCGAGCAATGTCAATGGATGGGAAGTGAGGAAGATATATTTCAACCAGCAACTATTATTGATTAGCGTGGCGTTTTTCCATAAAATTCTTAGATATATTAAAGCATGAAATTCTTAGATATTAAAGCGTTTTTTAACATCTTATCGTGTACTTCGCCGGTTAAATTGTGAAAAAATTATAATCTCAAGGGAGATATTTTTTGGGACAATAAAACTTGCAACGATTGCTGTCATTTGGTGGGTCGCTTGCCTAAAAAGGAATAGAAAAATTTTCTAAGTCAAAAAAATAGACGGCGAAGTTTCTATTGGAGGAAATCAGGTTGCTTAGGTAGACTTGAAATTCCTGCTACTTGCCCTGATGATTTTTTTTTTTTTTTTTTTTTTTTTTTTTTACGTTTTAGCGGGATGAAACCGAATTTTCTCAGTTTATAACTAAGTTCATAATTCCAATGAATGAAACGGTAGCATACTACTTGTTCTCTAAATATATATATATATATATATATATATATATATATATATATATATATATTTTTACTTTTACTCTTTCCTTTCTCGTGGATACAGTAATACTCTTGTAATTTATTTACAACTTTGATGCCATCGAGTGTCAGGGAATTGAGCTTTCAAGAAAGCTTGGGTTCTTAGTAAATCTGGATTGCAGTTTACATAAAATTAAAAAATGTTTGTGGTTATAAATTTATTTTAAGATTTCTGTAGAGCTAATATACATGCGAGTCCCATCTTATTTATCAGTCCTGTTTTACACGGGAACATCTACAATAAGAAATTAGACAAATAAATTGTGCTTCGTAGAGTTTTTTTTTTTTTTTTTTTTTTTTTTGCGGGGGGGGACTTTGCTAAGTGCCTTAAAAGATGCTTAGATTGTTAAATTAGTACTAACTGAAAGTAAACCAAAGCCCATGGACCCAATTTTCTCTATTGAGCCCAAGTACCCGACCCTCTCGGCCCACCTCAAAAGCATCAACCGTCCATTCGGGATCCCATGCGGAAGCGTTCCCTGCATCCCGTGAGCCCCACTTTCTGCCCGCGGGGCCCACGGCGTTGGCTTTTTCCGTTCGCACAATATTGACGTAGTGTAGCGAACGCGCACGTGTCACATTCGGCGTCCTTCTGCCTTCGGAAAGTATGTTTCCTGCACTCAGTGCACCACTTACCTTGTGCACCTGCCTTCATCGGCCGTCCATTCCATTACATTCCAAATCCATCCTCGATCAAATACGTACGGCTCGGGGTACGTACGAAAGACGCGGGTATATGCAATATATATATATATTCTTCTTTATTTTTTATTTTTTTTTCTTTTTTTTAACCTCCGATATATCCTTTCTTTCTTTCTTTCTTTCGGGGTATCCCCTCGGCAGTCGGCACCACCATCTTCCTCCTTCCGTCGCTTCGATCTCTCCGCTCCCAAACCCTAGGCCAACCCCGCCGCATACAAAATGGGCGTCCAAGCGAGGGATCGCTCGAGCCGCAACGTCCGCAAGAACCGCGTCGCCGCAAAGAGCTCGGCGGAGGCCGCCGCCGCCGCTAAGATTCCCCCTCCGGCGATACCCGCCGCGTCGTTCCCTTACCCTGGCGAAGGTGGAGGCTGCGGCGGCGTGGCGGATCTCGACGGGGGGTTCGGGAGCGCGAACCCTAACGCTAATTCCAGCGGGTGTGACGAATCCGGGTGGAGGTACTGCACGGAGGAGCAGCTCGAGGAGCTCCTCCTCAAGAACCTCGACCTCGTCTACAAGGAGGCGCTCTCCCGCCTCGTCGACCTCGGCTACGACGATGAGCTCGCCCTCCGCGCCGTCCTCTGCTCCGGCCACTGCTACGGCTCGTCCGACGTCCTCTCCAACATCCTCAACAACGCCATCGGCTACCTCAGCAATCCCGCCTCCGCCGTCGCCGCCGACCACGACTCAACCGCCGCTGCTTCCTCCGCCGGCGCCGGCGGCGATAAGGGCTTCACCGATCTCCGCCACCTTGAGGAGTACTCCCTCGCCGGCCTCGTCTGCCTCCTCCAGCAGCTTCGCCCTTCCCTCTCCCGCGGCGACGCCATGTGGTGCCTCCTCATGGGCGAGCTCCAGGTCAGCCGCGCCAGCACCGTCGATCTCCCCGCCGGTCCTCCTCCTACCTCCTCCCCCTACCCCGCCCCAGTCACCAACAATTTCCAAACCCTCGACCTCGATCACTCTCTTCTCAAGGATCTCGAGGGTTTGAGCATTTCGGACAAGTCGCAGGAAGGAAAATCTGATCCGAACACGCAGACGATCTGCGAGCTCGTCCGTCAGATCCGCGATCTCGGGCTCCAGGTGAAGGAGCGGAGGGAGTGGGCGCAGAAGAAGGCGATTCAGGCAGCGCAGAAGCTGAGCAACGACCTCACGGAGATCAGGGTTTTGAGGATGGAGCGGGAGGAGAAGCAAAGGCTGAAGAAGGAGAAGCAGGCCGCGGAGGACGCGATGATGAAGCATCTCTCCGAGAGGGAGGATGTGATGAAGAAGGCGAGCGGGAAGGTCGACTGCGTGAACGCCGTTGTGCGGAGGCTCGAAATGGAGAATGCAGAGATCCGTGCGGAGGTGGAGGCCGCCAAGTTGACGGCGTCGGAGTTGGTCAGGCATTGTGAGGAGGGGATGAAGAAGCATAGGAGGACTTGCAAGAAAGCACAGGTAGCCGAGAAGCAGATGCGGAGGATTGAGGAAGAGATGGCCAAGGAGAAACGGAAGATAATGCAGGCCGAGCAACAGTGGAATGAGATCACTGAGGAAATTAAAGAAATTGAGGTGAGAACGAACATGACCCCAATCACAGCTTTTTTATTTGGTTGATGATAGATAAATGATAGTTTCTTCATGAGTTTAGATGGAATGTTGTCATCTTCTAATCGTTCTTAGGGGTCCAGCGAAGCTCTTGCGACTGTAATTTTTTTGAATTTTAGGTACTTATAGTTTTCATATCATATCAGTAGGATTCCGAGATGTCTGGGTAGAAAATGCGATATCATGAATTTGTGCGTCTTTAAGATTTCGTGTTATAAAGTATGTAGGATGATTTTTTGATTCAAAATCGTCTTAGGTTTAGTCATCTTAGAGGCAAAAGAATCTGTCGCTTTTTCTTGCCTATAATAGGTAGTTTCCTTGAGTTGTTCCCTTTGTTCCAGATGAAATTGCAACAATCATTTCCGATAGCATAGTTAAGAATAAGAATGTTGAATCCCATCACCACCACGACAAAGTTTTTTTTTTTTTGTGGTTGGGATATTTCTTTTGGTGATCATCCCACCGTCAGAAATTTTTATACGGTATCAACTATCAACCATCTAATAATATCAACACACAAAAAGGTTACCGCACTAATTGTTGGAATTCTTGAGATACCATTTTCTTCCTGTCTTGCCAAATCTATGTGATTTCTCCTGTTGTTAGGAATTATAATTCCGGATAACTTTATAGTTATTGTGTATTATTGTTTTATTATTATCTTAAACAAAGCATGCGCTATTATGTTTTGATGACGACCATTAGAAGTCAATGATTTTCATCGTATATGTTTCTGATAAGTTACCATCATCCAATAGTAGTATTTTTGTTTTGCTTGTGCTTTTGAAGTACTGATTTTCTTTTCCTTTTAGAAGAGTAAATACGTATGTTATTAAACATCTGATTCTATCCTTTTAATGCCGTTGGTTGTAAGATTTTATCTTTTTCTCGGTGGATTCAAACTTAATTTGATATCTGTGAGGCCATGAATGGTATATTGGTAGGTAGCACGGACTATCTCCTCCGCTTCTATATCAATTGTCTTTTTATTGTTTTTTTGTATCATGAGATAACACGAGACAAATTTATGAAGGCTTTGAGAATATGAAAGTAGAGCCTAGCATATTAAACCGTCCCAATTGCAGTTCTGACGGTGGATAAATGCATTATGAAGGTTGAGTACGTCAGGGAGGCAACCTGCCAATGTAGACTCCTTCACATCAAGAGATAGTTTCCCATCTATAAATTGAGAAATCAAATACTGTGTCCAATGCATCTCAATCTATTATTAATGGTACTTCATTCTCTATTATATACCATTAAACTGATCATCGGTAGCAAGATTGAACTGTGCTATATATTATCCTTGATTGATTGCTTCCCACTTGTAGATTAAATTGATAGAAGAATCTAGGACGAAAGAACAAGCCATTGCACTGGCCGAGAAGGAATGTAGAGCCAAAGAGTCAATCGAAGCTAGCATTAAAAGAAGACAGGATGAACTTCGCCAGAAAATAGAAATGGACTCCAAGAGGTACAAAGATGACATTGGAAGGCTCGAAGAAGAGCTTTCACGGCTGCAAGCTTCTGCTGGACCAATGCAGATCAACTCCCTCCTCCCCAGTGCTTTGAATTTTAGGGATGCAGATGCAAAAAGGCCGCCAAAAGAAGCCAACGGGAAAGGGCTTAATGGGTTAAAAAAGCCACCAGAGCCCTCTCAGAAGCCTAGTAATCACCGCGAATGTGTGAGTTGCAAACATGATGAGGTGTCCGTGGTTCTACTACCGTGTGCCCACCAGGTTCTCTGTGCCAGGTGCAATGAGGACCATGAGAAGAGGGGCAAATCCAGCTGCCCCTGCTGCAACACTAAGATCGATGAGAGGATCCGCGTGTATGGTGTAAGCTCTTAGCAATATTGAAACTCAAACTATATTTCTTGCTGCCACTTATTCCAAATTAGTGCCTCAGAAGTCTCGTGTAGACCAGGACTCTGGGTAACTTTTACTTCCTAGTTGCTCTGATATGTTGAATGCTGAAAAGCAGCTATTTTGAAATATTTACATAAACAAATTTGGAAGAAGCAGCTTTGTCTGTGTCATGTTAAAATTTTCATGTCTTCTTGTTTCTTATCCGTGTTCAAGATTGTAATATTTGGTTTGCCTGTTAATAACAGACACATTTAATATGCTCTCGGCTGTGGGATCTGGGGTTCTCTGCTATATTGCTGTAATTTAAACTCATTTCTTTGTGACAAAAGACGTTTCAGAGTTCATCTGACGGATTAGAACTCTTCTCGAGTGGCACTCTCATGCGTAATGGTGCTTTACTGCCTATACATGAGGGGATTGTTTCAGAGCTTTATTGAAAATGCTCGAGATAAAATATGACATATGGCTAAACCATCTTTCTAGGAGCGAACTTTCAGCGTCTTAAGTGAGAAATGTAATCAAATATGTATAATCAAACAGATGAGATTTATAGAATTTCAAATTTACATCCACTTCAAATTTAATTTCAAAGTCAGAAGGAGCTATCATTCATTGGCATCTGTCAGTTTCTCATGAACTTAATAGCTTCGCGGAAAAGACTGGAGTACCACTAAACAGCATGAAAGGTTGTTCTACCACAAAACAACATACATGGAAGATTTTACAAGCAATAGTTGAAAAATTACAAATAGGATTGGAGTACACAATCAGAATAACCAAATTAGAAACACAATTTTCTTTTCCACAGCAGATTGAGGAACAACAGGCCTTTCAAAATGTTGCATGGAAATGCCCTACCTCTGGTAATTCCAATTCTTTTTCAGTTGTACTATTCATTGCACTATTAGCTGCCTTCAAACCTGTAAAGCATTCCGAGTTTTTTAATCTTATCTGAATATTGCAGAATACTGAGTGGCAAATCTTCAGGTCGTGATCATCCACTCGCTTTCATAATTTCCTTCAAGTGGAGTAACTGTTAGTTTCATTGAAGGGCGAATGCTGCTTTCAATTTAAGTACTCTCAAGGCTTGTACAAGCTTCATCCTGTGATTTATCCGTCCTATTTACCCTGATTCTGATACGCTTTCCTTTAATGTATCGATATTCCCATGTAGGCGGTGGGTATTTCTTATTTAACTTCTCGTATTTGTCCAACATACCTAACTTCAAAAATACATCGCCTACCATTCTTACAATTGAACCATCTGGTCTCACGCCTAGTTCTTCCATGTCTGCAAATACCTAGAGAAAATAAAAAAAAAACAAAGCTAAATCCTTTGAAGAAGAGGAAGAAATGCGCAACATAGTAAATAATGTGGAGATTTTTACAAATTTCATAAGAACCGATGTACCAAGTAAACTGAAACCATGTATAACAGCATGCTGGCTAAGTCCACACTAAGTTTGATTGTTTGGCATTCTGCCATCTTACCAGAATATAAAAGAGATGGCCGCATGTTGAAGTATGAAAATAAAGCACTGTAAACGGCAAAGGCATGGCAGACATACTTGTGTCTGCTTATCGTGCAGTTGATGTTATACGTAAAAAATAAAATAAAAGGAGCACTGTACCCAACCCAAGGAAAGAAACACACTATATTGCATCAAAGTAAAAAGCCTATAACATAAAATGGCTAAAACAACGTAAAGGCAAGATGGTGATGAGAAATCTCCTTTCTTAAATTAGTTCTGACTTACCTTCTTGCTGCATTAGTTACTTAGATTTGCCCTTATGTATTGCAAAACTACCCAGCTCAATAATTATGCCTGTCTTCTAATGGTTGCACACAGATAAAATTATCTAATTAAGGGTGGTCGAGTAGTAATCGAAATAAGAGTCGTCCAGCCAGTTGAGATCTATGATCGTTTCTCGCATATATAGAACTTATGGTTATTTATATAGACTAGATCTGTAGATCCACATCACATATTTCAGTTAAAAAATTACAATGGTGGGCAATATAGATGATTCATATGCAAAAAGATTCAGAAGGTCCAAGAAATACTTGAAGTCGTTGGCTACAGTCTCATTCAAGATGATTAATTCTCAAGCCAATCATATATTTCTACACAACCTTAGAGCTCTCAGGGCGATTATTGTCGTAACTAAGAGAAAGTCATTCTCCTATATGGAATTCAGCCAGCTATTTCACTTAATCAAAAAACAGCTAGTCAGTCTTACATTCCGAATATTGTCAAGCCAAAACTGAGAGGATTAGTTCATGACCACTTATATAGGATTCTATAGTTTAAAGAAATTTGTTCACCTATGTAAAGCATGACAAGCGAAAATGACTGATAAAAAACTATTTTATGGTACCTCAAACATCTTTTCGTGCATGCCCCTGCTGTAATAGAGTGATATCATTTTCATAAAGAAAACACGAGGCAGACTTTCCAAATACTCGGAAAATATCTTCATCCACAGTTCCTCTGCCTCTTCAAGGCGCCCATCTTCAGCTAAAGCATTTAACAAAGTATAGTAGCTCCCCATGGTTTTTCCCTGACCTTTGCTTAACATCCACTTAATCACCTACAATTAAATCATCCGTGTCTGTGTATTTACAATAAATCAAGCATACGCAAAAGAAAACAAAATACAATAGCATGGTAAAGTCTCCTCTTTCTGAATACCTGTATTATTCTTTTCCACTCCTTTTGGGTCTCAAGGGTTTTCAGTGTTTTTTTCACTACAATAAGAGGAAATTCTAATTCCCAAGCAATGAATGAATCAAGAGCTCCATAAACTTCCTCCTTGACATTTGATAATCCTTTTACCTGTAAGATAAACAAAGTAGACATTTAACAAAGTGAAATATCTGAAAGGTGAACAAGTTTGAACAGAATCATAAATGTTAATTACCAACGTAGTTACTGCTTGAACGCTTTCGTAATAAACAACTTTACCATCAGCGCGCACATTGTTTTATAGATTCTATAGCCCAATGCGCCAATGCCACAATGTGCATGTTAGAAAATGAAGACCATATACTGCCTAAGAAATTAAAAGTCACCTGATTTTTATCTGAACCTTAGATAATTAATCTTTTATTTTCCCTGAAACATTATGATTTTACGGTGAACATGACCAATTCAAAGATTTCAGTCAAATTGCTAAGGAATTTTTCATATTATAAGGACAATGTTTGCTCCTGTCTAAACACAAACTGCAAATTCAAACAAACCTCCTAAAGTGAATTCATCTTAAATAGTTGAAGAGAAAACTAAGATTGGTTCTTTACAAGGTAAAGCTTCTTTTATGCCATAAACAAAAGTTGGAGTGCTTGATATAGGTGAGCAGCACAAAAGAAAATATGGCCAAAAAGTAAAGCTATGCGCATGCTAATCAAAACGTAAAGCTATATGCATGCTAAGTAGTGATAAACCTCAGTTAAACATGTCACTTCACTGACATATTACAAAAGCATCATAACAGAAATAAAACTAGGTTGTTCTGGCCTGAACAATCAAAAATTTTCTTTTAATCCAAGTATAGTAGGAAATCCTTCAAGAGACATACAAAAATGATAAAAGATTAGATGAAGCTAATAGGGAAAACAGAGTTCTTCAATACTTGAAAGTTTTTGGTTGTACTTGAATTTTTTAAAAATTCTGCCATTCCCTGTTTCAGCGGGGTAAACTGCAGGAAAGAAAGCCTTAAAGAGGAGTATGTGGCAAAACATAAAAATCAGATACAATGTTGTTTTCCTTAATGCTCTTGTGACTCGGAAAGTTAGATTCATGGCATTATGTGAATCAGTAGAGCCAATTGTTCACACGAACACCACAAATGGCACAAATAAAAATATTCCTATTTAAGCAGAATACGCCTTTAAAGGGAGCTGCAAAACCAATGACATTAAAGTGGTAAAATAAGGCATCATAGCAATTGGTTTGACATAGAACTTCAAAACAGAAGTGAACGGAAGTCTGCGTGCACATAGGCATTTACAAATATGGGATAAAATGCTAACTTGTTAGTTATAGTTGTAATTGCTAAAAAACACAGATCATCATAGACAATATATAAGCAATTGCAGCAGTAGAAGTGCGGAGGAATCTCACACAGTCAACAAGCTTTTGTGACTTTGAAATTGTCCCAATTCTTTTCCGCGATTTCCATACACGAGGGTATCTGGGTCTAGGGCCCCTTGCACCACAAACCTGATATATAAGATGAACTTGATTAATTATGATTCCAGAACAGTGATCTGAAGTTGCCACGCTAGATACAACCGAAAAACGGATAATTATGTCCGTGATTTTGAAAGAGAGTTACAATTTGAGAAATATCAAGAAGGGATAGGCAGGAGAATGAAAACGATTCGAATATGATTCTATGTAGCATTTTTTGACGAGAAAGAAACCAATTGCAGCTTTATAGTCGGTGATTTAAGCAAATTAACAATTAGCTTTCCCAAAAGAGAAGGTACTCACAACTACATGATTGAACTTTCGAGTAAGAGCGGTCATATCCAATCTCCCCACCATCACCGGCGAAGTATACCGCAAACTCAGCATTCTGAAAATGCACGCAACTTAAAATTAAAATCGGTCCGATGGCATGATGCAGCATCTGGTGACAAAAAGAAACATGCAAAACCAAGAGTGCGAGGAACAAAAAGCATGATTCTAATGGAAGGGGAAAAAAAAAATGATCATTTACAAATTTTCTGCAACTGCTACAGCTGGTTTATTCTGCTTGACAATAAATTAAAGTGCCTTCAGAATCAGATTTATGAATCAGAAAGATCCCACAACCTCTTTCGCGAATTCTTGCACGCAACAATACTTTCTCCATCTAAGCAGTGGGGTATTATGAGACAGGAAAATAAATTGGTTTAATGTTGCAATTATGAGTTTAGGAATTTGTTCTTTTCTTCAGCATTCTGGAGATACAAACACTCAACAAAACTTTCGTAACCTGATACGCTGAAATTTCAGTAGTTACTAAAATGGAAAATCGAAAGAAATTATCTTACAGAAAGGGAAAACTCAAGTACTGTAATAAGAGAATAAAAAGGGGAATAACAAATAAGAACGAATAAACGTACAGTGGATTCATCACTCTCATAATAATAAACAATAAACAATAAAGGGGGAGGAGGGTTTTAATACTACCTATCTATGAATGATGCTGTGTGAGGTCGAGTGAGATTTGAAGAAGAATAAGATTGTGCAGTGAGCGGGGTTCCGTTCCGTTGCCTCCCAGCCCCAGGGAAAGAGATGAAACATTTTATACCTAAAAATAAAAAAGAAAAAAAAAAAAAAAAAAAAAAAGGAAAAATTATTAGAAATTTTAGTCGCCGACTCCACTGGGGATCGAACCCAGAATCTCTGGTTCCGTAGACCAGCGCCTTATCCATTGGGCCATGGAGTCTTGGTTGTAGTTGGTAAATTAATATATTTATTAAATATATGTAAATAAAAAAGTGCTTCATATAATACGACCCGGATGTTAATGGTAACGCCGACACGCAGAGACCGAGTCTCCTCACTGTTACTTCCAATCCATCCATGGAAGAAACGGGGAGGAACAGCTCTCGACCTCCCATGAAGCGCCCCCTCCCCCTCCCCGACGACGATGACTCCGATCGCCACCCTCCCGAGTACGCTCTACTCCTCTTCTTTCTCCTTCGTTTCTAGGGTTTCCTCTTCCTACTTGCGTGTAGTATATGACTCTCAGGGAGCGGAGGGCGAGGTTCCCCAAGGGCAAGAAGCCGAAGAAGGGCGACTCCGCCTCCGCCGCCGCCGTCCTCGGCAGCTTGATGAACCCCGAGATCGCTGCTAAGCAGCGCGCGAAGCGCCGCAAGCTGACTCGGCAGGACGAACCCGACGAAGTCTCCGCTGCGGAAGTCCGTTACGAGGTTGGTTCGATCATCGTGTTGCGCATTGATCCGCTGTTAATTTCAGTCTCTTGATTGATTCCTCATTTTAATTTTTGATTGATTCCTCATTTTGGGAGCTTACTATTGTCTATACTGATAAATTAATGTATAAATACCTTAATGGGGACTGAATTTAACAGGACGATGTGAACTTCGTTGATGACGGTATCCGAATCGAGCCGTTTAATCTTGAGCAAGAGAGAGAGGAAGGTTATTTCGATGCAAATGGGAATTTTGTCGAATACGAAAATAAAAATCAAATCAAGGTGACTTTTTTTTTTTTTTCTTCTTTATTTGCAACTGTTTTTTATATGCATAATACGCTCTTCTGGCATGTATTTATTTATACTATGGTGTCTGTTGGCATGTATTTAGTTATGTATCACTTGATCTAGGACGCATGGTTGGATAGTGTGGAAGTGGACACGCGATTTGCCGGAAAAGTCCCGGAGAAAACGAATGCGGACGATAACTATCATGACCTCTCGTCCGAGGAAGTTGGGAAAATAAAAAGAAGCATAGCCAATGTTCTTCAAGCTGGAGAAACGGTGAGTTTTGATAGGAGTGAACTGACTATTTTATTTGCGACAGTAGCGCAATCAGCATAAACTACCTTCTGCTTAGATGTCTAATTGGTTTACAGCATTAAGATGATTGAATAAATCATCCTTAATATTTTTCATCAAAAGATAACTTCTTTGAAGGTCTTTGGGATGTCGCGCCATGTATGGGATTGCGAGTTTCACTGTTCTGTAAATGAACTGAATCTCTTCCTTTCTTTCCTTCTTCAGATCATACAGGCTTTGAAGAGGTTGAAAGGGACTTCGACTGACAAGCGAGGAAAGATGTCTGAAGTCACAAAGCAGATGTTTGATCAACTGACTGAAGGCGCCATGAAATTGATGGAGAATGGCGAGTATAGTTAAGTATAAGTTACCCGCTTTTAATCGCGTGTTTGTTGATGTAGAAATTGTTGTTCGTTGAGTATGATCTGTAATAAGTGTTATTTTATCTTAGTACGCTTCAGAAGTGTGTTGGGCTGGCAAATATGCCATTCCACATTTCTCTTTCCTTGGAAAGTTCCATAGCTATTCAATGTGCAAAATTTCTTAATACCAAGATATCTAATTTACTTCCAATTGTATGAATGGCTGTTCTGCTCCATTCTTACCATAATCTTATCATTTATCACTTCTTGCACAGATGTTTACCATGAAGAACGAGAGATCTTTGAGCGGGAAGCAGGTTAGTTTATTCTCGTCTCTTTAATCTAGCATCCGGTAAGTATCTTACAAAGCAATTGTAAAGCATCTTTAGAAATTTGTTTGGTTTTTTAATGGCTGTCTGATTTTTATTTGTGCTCGCATCCATCCTTCCAATTTCATTTTGCTGTATGCCCTTGCAGTGTTTCAAATAGCTCTTGTCTAAAGCTTCATTGATTTCTCATTAATCTAAGTTGTAGTGTGCATAATATGTTTTTGAATAAGAAGGATAGGTCTTAGTTCATTAACTTGTTCTTTGCATGATAGTTAGTGTGTTATAATTTAGTAAAATCTGTCTTCGATTTTACTGTTTTTGTTTTTTGGTAACTATCCTTTTAATTTCCATGTAAATTCTTTTTATATCTAGAAGTCATTGGATATGGGTGCTAGCAATCTCGTGTCTTGTGTTGGATTTCATATTATTGTAGGACTTTCTCGAAATTTCCTTCATGTTTTGGAACACAACATTATGTTTCTTATTACCATAACGTACAAGTCTTTAGCAACTTTCGTGGAGTCATATAAATTTGACTTGGTTTGCCTCAATTTTTGTCCTTTACAGAAGGTTATGAACGGTTAGCTCGTGCACGGGGTGGATCATCAGGCAGCACCAATGGTGAAGCTTCTGATTCCAAACTTGTGGAAGATATTTTTTCCAGTACTGCAGAACACGAATCACATAACTCATCAATATGGGACATTGGCACTGGTTCTTCAGCGGCTAATGTCTCTACCCTTCCAGTTTCATCTAGTGATGGCAATGATAAGCTTGACATGTTTGGGGATGACGATGACGATGCTGATGCCAATCTGCAGTCTGACCCGAATGCTACGGGTTCAGCTTCTACTTCCGAAGTTCCTGTAACTAATTCAGGAGGCTCAGGTTCGTCACAGAACTTGGACTGGTGGTAAATTTTATCGATTCTGGAAGATTGTTACTTTGGGAACCGGCTTGGGATTATTTTATTTATTATAGCATAATAATGGTAGTCATTTCTGTTTGGATAATTTTTACTTGTGCCGATGTGCAGAAGCTGCTGATGGAGGATTGGG
>CM054933.1:25410642-25447086 GCA_029168755.2 Tillandsia fasciculata | reverse complement strand
CGCGGCGCGGCACGCGGGCAGCCGCGGGCAGGCGCGGGCAGCAGCGGCTCGGTGCGCGGTCCATGGCCGCGGCGTGCACCGGAGCACCGACAATTTAAGCTGCCACGTGGCAGCCTTCCCATTGGTGGCCGGCTTCTAGAAGCCTTGGCGGTGACACGTGGCGCTTCTATTGGCCGACATCTTCCGGAAGACCCGGAGCGCGGAGCAGACACCGTGCCCCACGTGGGACACGTGGCGCTTTTCCTGATGGCCCTTGCACGGCTGTTTCCTGTTTGGGCGACACGTGGCGCTTCCTGGTTGGTCCGTTTCGGTGTTTCGTGTTTGGATCAGATCCCGTGTGGGAATATTCCCTTTTGGGCCACTATATAAGAGTTCCACCCCTCTCATTTCCACCTTGGTTCCGAGCCGAGGAGAGAGAATCAGAAAAAGTGCCAAATACAAAGTTGTTCCTCTCTCTCTCGTATTTCTCTCTCTAGAATCTCAGGAATTTAGGAGTTACAGATAGTGAGATATCTGCGACGCGGCGCACTGCGACGATTTTCTTTTTCGGCCCATTTCCCGTCGCAGTTCCGTCAAAATTCACTGCGGGCTAACCGGTGGAATTTTTGGACGATTTTTGTGACAGCGCGACCGTAAGAGGTAGGGCTTCGATTTCCGTATTGATTATTTTGCTCCGTTTCGTACTTTGGCACAGTTTTTCAGTCCTCTTTGACCCCCCTTTTTACTGTGATGGTTTTTTTGGACAGCACCGACTTCTCCGATTTTATCTTGGCGTAGGAGCGTCAGATCGAGGCGTTTTAAGAGTCGATTTTGATCTACTCTTCGCGAGGAACGCAACCGTGATTTTTCTGGAATTTAGAGCTCATTTTAGAGGTGAAAAATTCCTCTTTTCCCGTGCTGTCTGAAAAAACAGCAAATACTGTACTTTTTAGGATTTGTATTTATACCGGAGCGTTGATTTGCGGAATTGAGGACTGCGGACAACCAGGAGACTACCTGGGGTGTCGTTTGAGCTGTTCAAGGTGGGCGGTTGTTGCTTACCTCATTTTTGACAAGCTCACTGGGATTACTAGAAATCCCCTAAATAAAATCTGATAATTGGTGAGAACATTGGGACAAATAATATGATAATTGATGCAAACAATTGGACTACTAACAGGACTACTAACAGGACACTAGCGGACTACTAACAGGACAACTAACAGGACAATAATGAGAACCATTGGGACAAATTAATATGACATGACAAGGACCGCTGGGATAAACTCCCCTAAAATTAATATAACCCACAAATGATATGATGACTTATATGGGACACTGTATTGATACAAAGGCTATGATCTCGCATGCAAATGACTTTTATTCAGGAAATCAATTGTTTTAAACCTTTGACACTATTTTACAACTTTTAAAATAAAGACAGTTGCATGCATGCCCGGACATCAGGTAAGCCACTATTTATTGCTACACTATCATATTGGGATTTGAACATGTCATTGTTGTCCTTTGCATTCATATGTTGTTGCTCAAGTGTGAGCAGGGGTTGGGATAGTGTAGCCAAGGTTGTGCTAGATTGTGGACTTGTGGGGTATTGCGGTGACCGCGGACAGTAGGCGGTTGACCAGATGCTTATCCTTGCATCAGATTGGGTTGAGTTTTTATTTATTGCTCAGTTGGGATCGGGTTCTATAGTGGATGGTTTTCCCTCTTTGATCATAGTCATGATCCAGTCCTGCTATATTGAGACATGGCACCTACTGATACTTATTACAGAGATATTTTACTCGTGTGGGTCGCTCCCCTCGAGTGCCACTCCGGAGTGTGTGCTTTCTCCTACCAGCCATGTTTGCCAATGATACTTATTTTGGCATACCCGATGTGGCCGATCCCGCGGTTTCGGCCGTGTGTGCAGATTTGGCAGAGCAGGCAGTACCAGTTTTACTGGTGACTAGATTGGGTTATTCAGGCAGATACTAACATCTGTGCATGCATCCAGTTTTACAGCATAGTTTCCTGTTTCAGCAGTCTTTATATCTACCACTGTCCTTTCCTTTGCCTCTAGTAGTCCTAGTGGGTGCGTCAGAGTTGAGGTTTTACCCACTAGGGGAGGCTACTGGTTTATCTGGTAGTTCTCACCCCCATTATTGTTTTCTGTTTCTTTCTTCTCTTTATTTTGCAGAGTCGTCTGCGGAGCTGCTAGGCCATCGGCAGCTGACGAGGTAAGGGGATCGCTGAATAGATAGATCTCCTGTGAGACTGAGAGCTGTAGACAGACTTGTACCCTCACTCAGACTGTGATATTCTCCTTTTATTTTGGGTCTGGCTTCCGCCAGCTGGATGTACTATTTTGGTGAGCTGGGAGATTATTGTACATATTACAGCTTATTTGTATTTCCAGTCTGAGATACTATGTGGTTCTTCTATTTCAGCTCTATTATGCTCTTTTATTGTACATCTATTATATCTGAGCAGGTTACCAGCGCTTCGTGTACGCGGGAAATCCCGTGTGCACGGCGGATCTGTAGACGGGCCCGGGTTGATTTACACCCGGGGCGTGACAGATTAAGTTGGTATCAGAGCTTAGGGATAGTTCAGTTGGGACTTAGGAAACCCTAGGCTTTTGGCAGACCCTAGGATAATAGGGCATGAGAGACGTGGCATTTTGCGAAAGTCGTTGATTTATTTGTTTGACTCTTCCAGTGAGAGAAGAGGGATCGACATAGCCTATTCTGGTGGACAGTTATGTTGGCTGCAGACAACATAAAGTCACAGAAATAGGGGAATGTCTTTGACTTTCGCTAATTGGGTCGTGTGGGGTGATGATACTGATATGGTTTTTCTTGTGGTAGGATGCCTCCGCGACGTAGGATGTTGACGCGTTCTCAGCCTGATTCCCCTGAACCCGATCAGGAGGAGTCCGGGCAGGGCCAGCAGAGTGAGGTGCAAGAGCTGCAGGCTCAGATGGCCCAGATGTCTGAGGCTGTTCGGCGTCAGGAGGAGGCTATGAGTCGGCTGACGCAGATGTTAGAACAGAGGGCGCAGCCTGTTGTAGCACCCTCAGAGAATTCTCCCGTACCTTCTTCCCCTGCTGTGAATCCCCCAGTTGTACCAGTGACCCCGGCATCCCCTGTTGCTCGGGGTACTGGTGGACAGCCGTCTGGGTTGACGGGATCTCTGACCCCGGCAGGAGCAGCGGAGTGGTGACCTGTTGATGAAGGTCCGCCAGTTTGACCCACCCCATTTTTCGGGGCAAAGTACTGAGCCGTGGGAGGCAGAGTCGTGGATCACGGCGATGGAGCGACGTTTTGAGACGTTGTTTATCGAGGACCGATATCAGGTAATTTGGCAACGAACTTTTTGGACACAATGCCGAAGCTTGGTGGCGGCGTGTTCGACCGGCTGGTCCGCCTGGGGCTCAGCTCCTGACCTGGGCGGAATTCACGCAATCTCCTTCTAGGGGCTTTCTTTCCGGAAAGCGTCCGGCAGAGGTTGGAGGAACAGTTGAGAAACCTCCGACAAGGAGATCGGCCCGTACACGAGTACATTGCCAATTTCAATCAATTGTGGCATGTGTACCGAACGTGGCCAGGGACGGGCGCACCGGATCTACATGTTCGAGCGAGGATTGCGCCGGGACCTTTTTCAATTGGTTCGCTCGCGTAGGTTACAGACCTTGGAGGCCTCGATGGAGCAGGCACTCTACGTTGAGCGGGGAGTAGTGATGGAGGGAGGTAGCTCCAGCTCCCGTAGTGATCCCGGGGGCGAAGCGACCGGCACCGGAGGTTGGGGACAGGCTAGTTCGTGGAGGCCGCCACGACCGCCGCGGCCTCAGTTTTCCGGCCGCGGACGGTCTGAGCGGCGAGGGCCTGGTGGATCCCAGAGGCCCCAGCAGCGCCAGCAGCAGCAAAGATCACAGCCGTCGCAACGTGGGTCGCAGCGGCAGCCTCAGCGACAAGGCAGTCAACAGCAGCCACAACCACGAACCCCCGGCAAATTGCATTTTCTGCAAGGTCAGCATTTTTCCAACACCTGTGACCTGAGGTGGGGCCGCTGTTATCGATGTGGACAGCCGGGCACATCCGAGCTGCCTGCCCATTTGCGCCCCCGACCACCCCTTCTTCAGCATCTGCTCCATCTTCGTCGCAGCAGTGGTCGACACGCTCAGCGACCATATGCTCCAGCAAGCAGGCCATCTTCTTCCCTATCCCACGGATTATCGCCCTCCAGCTCAGAGTGGGCGAGTGTATGCTGCGCAAGTAGAGGACTCTTCGGCAGCAGATCATGTGGTGGCAGGTATCACCTTACTTTCTGGCATTAGGACTCGTACTTTATTTGATACTGGAGCATCGCATTCTTTTATTAGTAAATCATTTGCATCATTACATGGGATAGAGGTAGGACTTTTGCCACGTGCACTAGAGGTTCAGATTCCCGATCACACTTGCACGTGGAGGAGTGTTGTTGGTCCTGCCCGATGCAAATCGAGTCCTGGATTATGCCAGTGACCTGTTGGTCTTGAGACAGCTGAAGGACTTCGATGTGGTCCTCGGGATGGACTGGCTGGCTCGGTATTTGCGACTATTGATTGTGCCGCAAGGACCGTCACTTTAGAGAGCCAGGCCAGGAGATGTTAGGTATACCGGGGATGTCAGAGTGCTTTCTTTGCCTCTATGATTTCGACTTCCCGAGCGAGGCAGATGATCCATCGAGGATGTGTAGCCTTTTTGGCTAGTGTTGTTGAGGGGCCTACGGCGGCGCCGGAACTCGGGGATATCCCTATTGCCCGCGAGTTTCCGGATGTTTTTCCACCTGAGCTGACTAGCATGCCGCCAGATAGGGAGATTGAGTTTGTGATTGACGTAGTTCCAGGAACTGCGCCAATCTCAAAGGCTCCTTACCGGATGGCACCGGCTGAGTTGCGAGAGCTTAAGGCGCAACTCCAGGATTTAATGGATAAGGGCTTTATTAGGCCGAGTGTGTCGCCTTGGGGAGCGCCGGTGCTATTCGTGAAGAAGAAAGATGGGTCACTTCGACTTGTGTGGACTATAGGGAATTAATAAAGTGACCATCAAGAACAAGTACCCTTTGCCGCGCATCGATGATCTTTTTGATCAGCTGCAAGGGTCTTGTGTCTTCTCTAAGATAGATCTGCAATCCGGTTACCACCAGTTGAAGGTGAAGGCCGAGGATATTCCTAAAACGGCATTTAGATCACGGTACGGGCATTATGAATTTACAGTTATGCCTTTTGGGCTAACTAATGCCCCTGCCGCATTCATGGATTTAATGAACCGGATCTTCCGACCATACTTAGACCGATTCGTGGTAGTGTTCATTGATGATATCTTGATCTACTCCCGAAGTGATGCCGAGCATGAGGAGCACTTAGGATTCGTGCTGCAACTTCTGCGAGAGAAGAAGTTGTATGCCAAGCTGGCAAAGTGCGAGTTTTGGCTTCGGGAGGTAGTCTTCTTGGGCCATGTGATTTCCGCCGCAGGTGTGGCGGTGGACCGGCGAAGATTGAGGCAGTCCGTGATTGGCCCCGACCGACGACGGTTTCTGAGGTACGTAGCTTTATGGGTTTAGCTGGGTATTACCGTCGGTTTGTGGAAGGCTTTGCGAAGCTTTCCACACCCCTCACTCGCTTGACACGTAAAGGAGTGAAGTTTATCTGGAGTGAGGACTGTCAAGGAGCTTTGAGGAGCTAAAGAATAGACTGATGACCGCTCCTATCCTTTCCCTCCCTGTTATGGGGAAAGGATATGTGATCTACAGCGACGCATCACACAGTGGACTTGGTTGTGTGTTGATGCAAGAAGGGAGGGTAATTGCTTATGCATCAAGGCAACTCAAAGATTACGAGAAGAATTACCCTACCCATGACTTGGAGCTTGCTGCTGTAGTGTTTGCACTAAAGCTTTGGCGTCATTACCTATATGGAGAACACTGTGAAATCTACACCGACCACAAGAGCCTAAAATACCTGTTCACGCAAAAGGAACTGAATTTAAGGCAGCGTAGGTGGTTAGAGCTATTAAAAGACTATGATGTAGATATTCTCTACCACCCAGGCAAGGCTAATGTGGTCGCTGACGCCTTGAGTAGGAGAGCGGTGCAAAGTTTGTCTATGTTGATCACAGACCAGGCACCGCTATTAGAGGAGATGAGACGGCTCGAGATAGAGGTTGTGTCCCCTGGGGTCTCTGCTAGACTGACATCTTTAGTCGTGCAGCCCACTCTGCTAGACAGGATCAAGGAGAAACAGAGTGAGGACCCCCACTTGACCAGGATTAGAGATCAAATTCCGAGTAATCAGTCTGGGGACTTTACGGTAGATGCCTCGGGAGTACTAAGGTACAGGAACCGAGCATGTGTGCCAGCGGATGCGGAGATCCGAGAGCAGATATTGCGAGAGGCCCATTATACACCTTATACCCTACATCCTGGTGGGACTAAGATGTATAAAGACCTCAAGGCACACTTTTGGTGGAATGGCATGAAAAGGGATGTCGGGAGATTTGTGGCTCAGTGTTTAACTTGTCAGCAGGTGAAAGCTGAGCATCGAGTGCCAGCTGGCAAGTTGCAGAGTCTCCCAATTCCTCAGTGGAAATGGGACCACATTACGATGGATTTTGTGGTCGGACTGCCAAGGGCACAGGGAGGAGCAGACGCTATCTGGGTAGTCGTGGATCGACTTACCAAGTCGGCGCACTTTCTGCCCATGCAGACTACGTGGCCACTTGACCGGCTAGCCCAGTTATATCTGGATGAGATAGTGAGATTACATGGAGTACCCGCCTCCATTGTATCAGATAGAGACCCGAGGTTTGTTTCGCGTTTCTGGGGGAGTTTGCAGACAGCCTTGGGGACTCAACTCAGGTTCAGTACAGCTTTTCATCCGCAGACTGATGGGCAGTCTGAGCGGACGATACAAATCCTGGAGGACATGTTGAGGGCTTGCGTCCTGGATTTCGGCGGAGGGTGGATTCGACACTTATCCTTGGCTGAGTTCGCGTACAACAATAGCTTTCAAGCGAGCATTCAGATGGCTCCGTTTGAAGCATTGTATGGACGCAAGTGTCGATCACCGCTTTATTGGAGTGACGTGGGCGAGAGGCGGACCTTGGGACCAGATGTCTTGATAGAGGCAGAAGAGAAGGTCCGAGTAATCCGACAGCATCTTCAGACCGCCCAGAGCCGACAAAGGAGTTATGCCGATGTTCGGCGACGAGACTTAGAGTTTCAGGTTGGTGATCATGTGTTCCTGAAAGTCTCGCCGTCCAAAGGAATCAGGAGATTCGGCATTCGTGGAAAACTTAGCCCCCGATATATTGGACCCTTTGAGGTATTGGAGCGTATCGGGCCAGTTGCCTACCGACTTGCACTTCCTCCGAAGCTTGCTGGTGTCCATAATGTATTTCATGTCTCTACTTTGAGGAAGTATGTCTTCGACCCATCGCACGTCATCGACTTCACACCGCTGGAGATCAGCGAGGATTGAGGTATGAGGAGCGCCCACTGCGAATTCTGGATCGAGAAGTGAAAGAATTGCGCAATCGGGCTATTCCCTATGTAAAAATCCAATGGGGCAATCATGACGAGCGCGAGGCTACATGGGAGCTCGAGTCGGAAATGAGGAATGCTCACCCCTACTTATTCGAGACATCGGACTAAGGGTTGTTGTTGAGTCTCGTTTCGAGGACGAAACTCTTTTTAGTGGGGGAGGATGTGATGATCCGGACTCCCGCAGGAACTGTGCAACATTAAACAGTGACTGTGGGGAGCTTGTACAGTGCTTCGGAGCTTGTAGAAACGAAATTGGATATTTTTAAGAGACTCTGCGCGAAAATCGGAGCAAATGGGATTTTCCGGAAGCTTTTTGCAAAATTTCGGATGAGAATTTGGCGAAACGGACGGCGAAATCGGACTCAGCGCGCGAAAACGGTCAAAATGGTATATTCACTTTATTTTTCGGCACATTTTACTGTTCACCGGAATACTCCGGCGGCCGGAATTACTGTTCCGGCCGGCGGCGGCCGCCGGCGAGCGGCGGCGGGCGGCGGCGCACGGCGGCGGGCAGCGGCGCAGCGGCAGGGCAGCGGCGGAGCGCGGAGGCGCGCGGCGCGGGCAGCGCGGGCAGCGCGGGCAGGCGCGGGCAGGCGCGGGCAGCAGGCGGCTCGGTGCGCGGTCCATGGCCCGGCGTGCACCGGGAGCACCGAAAATTTAAGCTGCCACGTGGCAGCTTCCCATTGGTTGGCCGGCTTCTAGAAGGCACGTGGGCAGCTGACACGTGGCGCCTTCTGATTGGCCGACATCTTCCGGAAGACCCGGAGCGCGGACCGGCACGTGCACCACGTGGGACACGTGGCGAAATCTGATTGGCCCTTGCACGGCTGTTTCCTGTTTGGGCGACACGTGGCGCTTCCTGGTTGGTCCGTTTCGGTGTTTCGTGTTTGGATCAGGATCCCGTGAGGGAATATTCCCTTTTGGCCCATTATATAAGAGGTTCCACCCCCTCTCTTTCCCACCTTGGTTTCCGAGCCGAGGAGAGAGAATCAGAGAAAGTGCCAAATACAAAAGTTGTTCCTCTCTCTCTCTTCTTTCTCTCTCTAGAATCTCAGGAATTTAGGAGTTACAGATAGTGAGATATCTGCGACGCGGCGCACTGCGACGGTTTTCTTTTTCGGCCCATTTCCCGTCGCAGTTCCGTCGAAAATTCACTGCGGGCTAACCGGGTGGAATTTTTGGACGATTTTTGCGGCAGCGCGACCGTAAGAGGTAGGGCTTCGATTTCCGTATTGATTATTTTGCTCCGTTTCGTACTTTTGGTACAGTTTTCAAGTCCTCTTTGACCCCCCTTTTTACTGTGATGGTTTTTGGACAGCACCGACTTCTCCGATTTTTATCTTGACGTAGGAGCGTCAGATCGAGGCGTTTTAGGAGTCGATTTTGATCTACTCTTCGCGAGGAACGCAACCGTGATTTTTCTGGGATTTTAGGAGCTCATTTTAGAGGTGAAAAATTCCTCTTTTCCCGTGCTGTCTGAAAAACAGCAAATATTGTACTTTTGGGATTTGTATTTATACCGGGAGCGTTGATTTGCAGGAATTGAGGACTGCGGACAACCAGGAGACTACCTGGGGTGTCGTTTGAGCTGTTCAAGGTGGGCGGTTGTTGCTTACCTCATTTTTGACAAGCTCACTGGGATTACTAGAACTCCCCTAAAATTTAATAATATGATATTGAGAACAATTGGGACAAAATAATATGATAATTGATGAGAACAATTGGGACAAAGTAGCATGATGAGAACCATTGGGACTACTAACAGGACAACTAACAGGACTACTAACAGGACAACTAACAGGACAATTAATGAGAACCATTGGGACAAATTAATATGACAAATGACAAGGACCGCTGGGATAAACTCCCCTAAAAATTAATATAACCCACAAATGATATGATGACTTATATTGGGACACTGTGATTAATACAAAGGCTATGATCTCGCATGCAAATGGCTTTTATTCAGTAAATCAATTGTTTTAAACCTTTGACACTATTTTACAACTTTTACAAATAAAGACAGTTGCATGCATGCCCGGACATCAGGTAAGGCCACTATTTACTGCTACACTATCATATTGGGATTTGAACATGTTTCATTGTTGTCCTTTGCATTCATATGTTGTTGCTCAAGTGTGAGCAGGGGTTTGGGATAGTGTAGCCAAGGTTGTGCTAGATTGTGGACTTGTGGGGTATTGCGGTGACCGCGGACAGTAGGCGGTTGACCAGATGCTTATCCTTGCATCAGATTGGGGTTGAGTTTTATTATTTGCATCAGTTGGGGATTGGGTTTCTATAGTGGATGGAGTTTCCCACTTTGATCATGGTTATGGTCCAGTCCTGCTATATTGAGACATGTGCTACAGAGATACTTGTGATACTGATGACAGAGATATTTTACTCGTGTGGGTCGCTCCCCTCGAGTGCCACTCCGGAGGTGTGCTTTCTCGGACCCAGCCGTGTGTGCCGGTCTGATACTTATGTTGGGATGCGAGCCGTGTGAGCCGATCCCGCGGTTTCGAGCCGTGTGTGCAGATTCCGCTGAGCAGGCAGTACCAGTGATTACTGGTGACTAGATTGGGTTTATTCGGACAGATACTACTTCTGATGCATGCATACAGTTTTAACAGCATAGTTTCTGTTTCAGCATCTTTTGTATCTACCACTTCCCCTTTTCCCTTTTGCCTCTAGTAGTCCTAGTGGGTGCGTCAGAGTTGAGGTTTTTACCCACTAGGGGAGGCTGCTGGTTTATCTGGTAGTTCTCACCCCCATTATTGTTTTCTGTTTCTTTCTTCTCCCTTATTTTTTGCAGAGTCATCTGCGGGAGCTGCTAGGCCATCGGCAGCTGATCGAGGTAAGGGGATCGCTGAATAGATGGATCTCCTGGGAGACTGAGAGCTGTAGATAGACGTTGTACCCCACTCAGACTGTGATGTTCTCCTTTTATTTTGGGTCTGGCTTCCGCCAGCTGGATGTACTATTTTGGTGAACTGGGAGATTATTGTACATATTACAGCTTATTTGTAGTTCCAGTCTGAGACACTATTTCAGCTCTATATTATGCTCGATTATTGTATCTCTGATATTTGAGCAGGTTACCAGCGCTTCGTGTACGCGGGAAGTTCCGTGTGCACGGCGGATCTGTAGACGGGCCCGGGTCCTGATCTGCACCCGGGGCGTGACACTTAGTATGCAAATTAAAGAAATCAATATATGGACTAAAACAGGCCTCCCGACAATGGTACTTAAAGTTTAAACAAACCGTTTTAACCTTTGGTTTTAAAGAAAACATTGTTGATCAATGTATATATCTGAAGGTTAGTGGGAGTAAAATAATTTTCTTAGTCCTTTATGTTGATGATATTTTGCTTGCCAGTAACGATCTCGGACTATTGCATGACACTAAAGAATTTCTTTTTCAAATGAAAGATTTAGGTGAGGCCTCATATGTTCTCGGTATTGAAATTAAAAGAGATAGACATAAAGGTTTACTCGGTCTATCTCAAAAGGCCTACATAAAGAAAGTTTTGGAAAATTTTGAAATGCATAATTGTAAACCGAGTGTTGCTCCCGTTCAGAAAGGGGATAAGCTTAATGCTTTTCAGTGTCCCAAGAACCAATTAGAAATTGAACAGATGAAAACCATACCATATGCCTCTGCAGTTGGTAGTCTTATGTATGCACAGACGTGCACACGTCCGGATATTGCTTTTGCCGTTGGATTGCTTGGCAGGTATCAAAGCAATCCAGGTATGGAGCATTGGAAGGCTGCTAAGAAAGTTATGAGGTATTTGAAGGGTACTTTGGATCATATGCTGATATATAGGAGATCAGACCATTTGGAGTTGATCGGATATTCAGACTCTGATTTTGCGGGATGCCCAGATACCAGAAAGTCTACAACTGGGTATATTTTTCTACTTGCTGGTGGAGCGATTTCATGGAAGAGCAGCAAACAAAGTATCACTGCTCCTTCGACCATGGCTGCAGAGTACATTGCATGTTATGAGACCACATCACAGGCTATTTGGCTTAGGAATTTTATCACAGACTTAAAGATTGTGGACTCCATTGCTCGTCCAATAAAGATTTTCTGTGATAGTTCAGCTGCAGTTTCCTTTGCCAATAACAACAAGATTACGACGGGGTGTAAACACTTGAACACCAAGTATCTTGTGGTGAGAGAAAAGATAAATGAAGGATATGTTAGAATTGAATACATCAGTACCAAGTGTATGGTTGCAGACCCAATGACCAAGGGGCTAGCACCTGGGTCATATAAAGATCATGTTTGTAGCATGGGTCTAATGAGTTCTTTTGATATATAAGATTATGACATTATTTTTATCTTTTTCAATAAAGTTACAGTTTTAATGTAGCTGTATTGGACCGTTTAATAGACATAAAGCTTTGTCTGTTAACGAATGGACATAAAGTTTTAGTTCATTCATAAAGTTGTGCCATATAAAGTGCTTGGCTAGGAGATGAAGATGATATGGTAATTATGGAAGGAAAATTTCAATATAGAGAGGTGGACCGCCATAGTTCCTATCATTGTAGTCTTTTAGTTTGAGTTAAGGATCAAGTGAATTCTAAGGTATTTGACCATAAAGTTTCCAATAATGCGCAATAAAGTTTGGAATATAGAAATCCGTTCATGAAATATAATTAATATAAGCCAAGTGGGAGATTGTTAGGATTTCCATATATGTGGCCTAATTAATTATATTTAATTTGGATTTACTATAGATAAGGTCAATCCTAAAAGATATAGAATTACTTGATATGGTATATCTTATCCCTTTCCCATTTATTTAAATTAAATAGAATCCTAACCGACTTTGATGGGAAGTCGATCTGGAATCTATATAAAGGGGTACTGGTCCTGCCACCTACTCATGTGCATTCTGGTAAGATTATCCATTAAATCCACACCATACGGAAGAACGCCTGAGAAAGGAGGAGAAACCAGATTACCTAGTTCGGTCGGTACTGTTTGGTATTACAACCGAATTTTTGCTTCCGCTCTTTACTAAAGAATTTCTTCTCGATGGCGCTCTGTAAGTTATTTTACAGTTTTATTTATGATCCTGGATATTGGTATTTATTGGTTTAATATTTTATGCCATGTAAATTCCATCACCCACGACATAGCATGTGTTTGCGTAAATTCCTCATTGCTCAACTGATAAGCACTGCTCAGTGTATGAACTTAAATGGATGCAGTTAATTTGTCCAGAAATAGCCCCATGAGTGGTGGCCCATGCAGGTTTAGCCAATGAACATTTCTCTGTCTAATACAGCCCTTGCTTATCATTGAGCCTTTCCTGAATGTGGCAGCAAAATTATTAGCTTTGTCACTGAACACCTAAGGTTACTCTCTACTTCTGAGCAAAGTTATTAAACAAATAATATTTTCTCATCTAACACAAAACAGTAGGAAGAATTTGTGATTTATGATGCAGAGTAATATTCTTAATTTACAAGTTCATGAAGCAATTTACCCTTTCTTTGTTCATTCAAATCCATTTGATATTCGGTGTTAAGCTGATATTCAGTTGCTTGTATATTCTCATAATCTCATAATACTGATTGCTTATTTGAAGTATTCATTCATGTTGAGAAAATTTATCGCTATGACGAGTTGTTTTTCATTGAAATTACTAGCTTAATTATACCTTGATAAGATCTACTGTAAATAGTTTTTCACGCGATGTTTGTCGATATACTTCTCTCAAACCTGTTCAATTTTTAGTATCTATAAATTTCCAAATACAGTAAGAGTGAAATAAAAATTTAGCCAATGGTTGATCAACTTGATCTGGAGGGCATCTCTCCCATGTTCTGATTGTTCTTAAGTGGTGGATATGCAAAACATATTTGTTTTTTCTTCCTACTTTAACATGTTATTTCAGGAAAGCAGGAAGTTCTTAATAATTAATGTTCCTAATAAAGTCTCACATGCACCCATTACATGGCATGTGGTGGAGGGCCCTGATACCATCCATACTCCTTGTGCTTAAAAGTCCTAGTGTCATAAATAAGGTGATTGTACTTGTGATCGAATACTAAATGAGTTTAATTATTATTTATTTGTTTTCAACGTTTCTATAATCTAAACTATTTAAATTATTTAAAAATTAAATTTTATATTATTTTAATATTTTTTTTTTATCTATCAATTGAATACGAAAATGAATAATGATAGGAGTATTATAATTAAAATTAAGAATATAAATTTTATTTTAAATAGTTTAAATTTTTTTTAATCAAAACTTAATTAATTTAGATTTTTTCATACCGGTAAACTAGAAAAAAATTCAAATCTATTATTAAAATTAATAATTTTTTAACACTTTGATTATTAGATCATAATTTGATTTCTAAATACTTCTAATAACCTAAATCATATTCAATAATACCGATCGTCGATTTGAAAATTTTATTATTAAAAATAAATAAATTGCAACGAAAGTCGTTTACTACTTATAGCATTCGATGTACTCATGAATACGTGTGAAAGGTTTGTTTCTCATTTTCTTTGACCAATTTCTGTTTCCACGAGCACGTTTCCTAGATTAATCATAAGAGTGAAATTACTGTAATGCCATTGCAATAAACTCTACAATCCTTTTTTTTACATGTCAAATGTTTAACCGCTGCTTTATTAAGCAGAGAAATTATTTCAAACGTACTGGTCTAAACAGACACTATCTACTCTTATTCATCGGAACACTGAATTGAACTGTTACCCACGAATCCACTACCAGTGCAGTTTATTTCTTCGACAACCAAAATATTGAGATTTGGCGGACACAATTGGGTCCTGTTTTTGGTAATTAAACATACCAAATCTTCAAAACCTTGCCAATTAGATCTAATTTTAGGAATCGGACCGGAACAAAGAAAGAATTTGTGTTTTATGTTCGGAAAAGATAGAGACGGTAGATTATCTTTTCATACGTTGTTGTTTGTATATAAGAGATGTATTACAGAAATTACTTTTGAACAGACTGTTTCTTCTCAATTGTTCTTTCTTCGGAAAGTTGTGAAAAATGAGTAGACTTAAAGAGAAAAGAAAACTAGAGACTATTGCTATCTTTTGATGGGTTATCTGATTGAAGAGGAACAGAAAAATTTTCAAACATACGAAAGAATCGTCAAGATATTTAATAGCTGAGATTCGATCGCTTAAGAAATAACTGAAACTTATATTATGCTCGGTAGACTTTTTTTTTTTTTTTTTTTTTTTTTTGAGATTTTGTTAGTTTATACTCTAAACGAACGAAGCGGCAACATTCTAAAATAAACTTGCATTAGGTGGGTCAATGGAGGCTATATATAGGACCTTGGTTGTCAATAGATTGGAGGATCTATCTACCAATTAACTCCTCAAAACAAATTGGTTCCACCATCTAGTGGCTCTATGGATTCCTTTGGTCTCTACTTAATCCAAGTTCCAGCAAAGATTCCATATGAGGACACAAATAGGTTGTTGACATTTCCTTTCCAATATGGCTAGAGAATTTATTTTTACATTTTTGCATGCACCAAGTGATCCCTTATTTATTTATTTTTTATTTTATTTTTAAGTTAAGATCTTGTCTCCTTCACCTAATGTAAGTGGATACCAAGAGAGTGTGCTTAGGTACAGCTGCATCGCATGTCAAATAGATTCGATTATGTGTGAGATGAGCATCTTATATTCAATAGGGGCATTTTGAAATTCAAAGCATTAATTTGCCCATGAAACGTACCACCATGTTATCCATTTCAATACGAAATCGCTATCAAATTCCATGTTTAATGCCAGGTGTCACAAACTAAACATTCTTTCTCAGATATAAGTAACAACTTACATTCTTTTAGAAGATTTCTTAGTATAATAATACAGTGCCCACTCCTGAAAATAAAAATTCTTTGCTCCGAAAAGTAACAATAAAATATGGGTGAAGTATTATAGTCACACACTCAGAACCATAGCCAAATAAACTCTTTTAAATTATAAAAATTAAATCTATTTTGTCTTTTGCTCAATTCAAAAGCCCTTCAAATTGAAGCAACCATTTCCTCTGGCTCAATGAGTTACATATTTATATACCTTAAAAATGAACTGTAATTTCTATATATTAGTAGTCTCTTTATGAAATCATCTAGTTTATTTAGCCACAAGGAGCAGGATTTCATGAGTACACTCTGTGAAGTGGTCCATAAATTAAAGTTATTGGAAAATTTGTGAGAGAGGGTCCCTTTTCTGATAGCTCTTCCCAGAAGAAAGCTTGGTCTCTTTGTCAGCTGGCTTCACTGGTTTTAACCAAGTACTTATTTCAATTTTCTTTGTCATTCAAACCCTTGGATTCCTTTTTCAATCCAACATTTAGTGCATCTTACTATATATAAAAGTAACTATTAATATGCACTTGTAAAGTGAACTCCCAACTATATCACCACGGGCTACATGAGCATCATTCTCTGAGAAGTGATCTCTAGTGCCATACTTTCAGCTCCTTTTAAAACAAATGTGTATGGGCATTTCAACTTGTAAGACATATGACTAATGAATTTAAAGAAATAATGGCCGAAAGAAAGATCAGTCCTAAGATTACGATTTGTTGATGTCATTTTTGTGCGAATAAGAGTTATTCCTAGTAATCCTCTCAATCTAGGAGGAATCGAAATGGTAGTAAAGATGACACATGAACAACACCTGACGAATGCCATAGATGATCTACCATTTCAATACCTATGCGACGCATTATAGCATGCGAGAGGCAGAAATTCACCTGGGTTCATATATAGTTTCAGATTTTGAGGAGTAGAAGATTTTCATATTGAGTTTCATCAATAAAGGTACAATAATACAGAAGAGGACTCCATAACCTGCATGGTACATTTAATTGTGCGCGCTAACATAAAGGACATTCGAAAAGTGCTTCGACTTAATGAAATTGCATAATGATGTCAATAAATTCTCATCTACCAGGAATCTTTGAACATGAGTGACCACTAAGCCAACATAAAGGAGATCTCCAGGAACACCTCCTTTTCGCTGTTTTGATAGTATTAGAAAGAAAGGGGAGAAGTTAGCTTAGATAAGCAGGAGATACAAGATCATAGTTTATTGATTGAAAGAAAGGAGAGCAAGTCAATGCAAAGTACCGATCAAATTTCAAAATCAAGATCCATTAAAAAAAGCTACATACTGCAACTCTGTCCTAGTTCTTTAATTGCAGCTCATTAGTTTATTGATTTGTCCACAAAATCAACACATAGAGTCTCTGTGCTAGGATACTACAGATTCAGTTTGAGAATTGCGAATGCAGATAATCCAGAAAATGTAATAATAATATTCGTGTTTCCTCGTTACAAAATTGCAGTATTTCTGGGCTTAAACCAATAAGTTGCGCATGCTTACCATGTCCCACTTTATGCTGGGTAGTTTTGTTTGCAGCAGATCCTGCACTTGTCTCTTTACGTTCAAAATAGTTAGGCTGATACATCATATCATATGCCCCAAAACATCGAATACGGCCCTTCAATTTATGCCTACCTACAAATAAAATTTGCACTAGTCCAGCAAATAATTAAGCTGAGCCATATCTTATATGATAAACTTCTTCTGATAAATCTCTTTCTTTGTGAGACATGGTATCTTTGTAACCTGGCTCAAACTTTTCGTCCCAAATTTATCTTACTTTTTACAACACTTGCAAAAAAAAAAAAAAAAAAAAAAGTATTTGCCCTACTAATTTTGGCATATGGCTGTTTTTATACAATTCTTGAAACATTTCAAGGTAGAGAGCTAAAATCATAAACACAAGGAGAACCACTTGGGAGGATAAAGTGATAAAAAAAAAAAAAAAAAAGAGAGAGAGAGAAAGGAATTTACCTGAGATGAGTATTAAAGCTAGATATGCCGCCACATGCAATTGCACAACAAATTGTAGACAGGAACATTAATATTAATTGCCTTTCCCCTACAAATCAGAAGCCAACGAATTAGCACAAAGTTTTTGACAGGGAACAGTGATCCTTGTTATAGGCCATTATGGTGTTCAGTGCACAGAGAGTTGCCCTATCATTTTCAACCAAAAAACATTAACTCCGAGTCTTCTGCATTACAAGCAACATTGTAAAAGGAAACCCCGCCTCATTTTTTCACAGAATAAGCATAAGAACCGGATAGAAAACATTAAACTTCATCTACCGCAAACATACGCAGTCATGAGTAAATGAATATCGACGGATTAATTAATGTAATTTTTACACATCACCGTGTAAATGAAGGACTAGATAGGGTGGTGGGTGTTAATATTGGGGCGTGCACCTAGCAGGAAGATTGAGTTTAGATCATCAAATGCGCAATAAGATGTAGACTTTTCCTGTAGCTTGCTTTTATTCTTCTGTAGTAATGCTCACACACACACACACACACACACACACACACATATTTATATATATATATACTCTGCTACAGGCTACACTAGTGTAGTGCTTCACTCACTGCCTCATACCCTTTTTGTCTCCACACGGCCACCATGTGATCCTGTGACCACCCCCACCCCCTCTTCCCCTGTCAACGCTATGAAGTGGCCCCGTTCCCTTCCCACTTATTTAATACACTCTCTCCTCTCCTACGCCTCTCTCTATCTCTCTCTCATATTATATAAAGCACCTCTTCGTTTACCTCCCATCTTCTTCTACTTCTTCTTCTTCTTCTTCTTCTTCTTTTTCTCTCTATCAAGCTCTAAACTTTAGATCATTCTAAGAAGTAGCCACTTTCCAAAATGGCCTCTTTTTCATCTCCCACTAACCTTCTCCTCGTCGCCATTATTCTCTTGGTCCACATTGGCTTCTCTTCCTCTGCTTCCTCTTCCTCCTTCCTTGTGTCTCAGTCCCAAAAGATGAAGCTTTCGAGCAAGAAAACCCTTCTCTCTTCTACCAACAAAGAGGACAAGCTAGTTTCAGACTCCAAACTCCTATTAAAGAAAAAGCCCATCTTGGAGACCAAGAACCAAACCAAACTCCTCAAGCCCAAGAAGAAGAACAACTCCTCCACCACCGCCACAACCACCATTACCAAAATTAAGCTCCCCAAGCTCAACAAAACCCTCACCGCGAAGCCCAAACCCTCCAACTCCACCAAACTCCAAAAGATCATCAAGGCCATCAAGCCCACCAAGTCGAATTCCACCAAAGTAGCCAAAACCCAAGTCAAAAAAACGCTTAATTCGAGCTCCGATGGCGCCAAATCCCTTAACAAAGTTAAAAACCTCCCCGATCCCTCCCCACCAAAACCCAAACAGCCCGCCGAGGCGAAGCCGAAGAAGGAGGAGAACCCGGCGTGGCTGGACGAGACGGACGGCGAGGATCTGATCTCGGAGGTCCGCGGCCTCCCGGCGCGGCTCCAGGAGGCGCTGGTCCCGGACCTGGAGCGGCTCTCGAGCACTTCAAGGGCGTACCTGTCGGCGGCGAACGCGGGGATCGCGGAGGGGGTGAGGCCGTACCTGGGCCACAAATGGGCGCCCAGGATCGCCCTCGCCGCGTCGGCCGTGTTCCTGGCGGCGCCCCTGGTCCTCCTGGGCGCGCTCCTCCGGCACCTGGGCTCGTGCCTCCCCCTGGTGCGGCGCCTCCTCGTCTTCGCCCAGGCCTACCTCGCCATCTACTTCGCCACGCTCGCGGCCACGGCGCTCGCCACGGGGCTGGAGCCGCTGCGGCTCTTCTACGCGACGTCGCCGGGGGCCTACGCGTGGGCCCAGGCCGCGCAGTCGCTCGGCTACGTGGCCTACCTCGTGCTCCAGCTCGTCGACCTCGTCGCCGCGTTCCCCCCACCGCCGCCGCCGCCACACTTCGCCGCCGCCGCCGCCGCCGATGGGGCGGGGGGAAGGGCGTCGCCGGCGCCGGCGCTGGCTCAGATGGTGGTGGGCCTGGCGGTGGGGCTGCACTACTACGCCGCGGTGTTCCACCGCGCCGTGGCGGGGGAGCCCCCACGCGCCACTTGGCGCGTGCACGCCGTCTACGCCGCGTGCTTCCTCGTGATCTGCGCTTTCGCGCGCGCCGAGCGCCGCAAAAAGGAGTACGTCTGCGTCGACGGGGGCGAGGACGGGAAGAAGAGCTAGACCCACCCCCACTCCCATCCCGCCTCTTAGGGCCATTTTGGGAAAGAAAGCCTCGAAAGGGAAAATTATGGGTGCAAACCTAAAATTTTCTTATTTTCTGGGCGGGGGAGGGGTATATTGGGGGAAAACAAAATTAAAGGAACAAAAAAAAAAAAAAAAAAAAAAAAAGTTTTTATAGAAGAAGAGATGGGGAGGCAGCCGGAGAATCCTGCTGAGAAGAGGAGGACACGGGAAATTGGAAATAGGTTGTGTTGATTTTTACTACTCTTTTTGTCTTTACAGTTATTTTTTGGTTTTGATTTTAAATGTTATTCGGGTGGTATAAATTGGGGACGAACTATTATTATTATTATTATTATTATGTGTAATAAATGGTGAAAAAGAGGGAATAAAATACACACTAGTTGTTCTCCAAAAAGGGGAGTTGTTTTTGGTACCCTTTTGATTTATGATTTTTATGGAGTGGAATATCCCATGAGGGATGGATGGAAACAGATCACAGGAAATGAACAAGACAAAATTTCTGGCCTAATCTTTTAAAAGTAATAAAACAAATAATAACAACAACAACAACAATAATAATAATAATAATAATAATATATCGATTTCTATTATGAACAGATTTAGTGCATTAAATTTTGTCATATATTCAGTTTAGTGGAACACTGATTAAATTTGTACTTTATTTATTTATTATCAGCTCTACAAATACCACCATTAAAGGAAATGCACTTGTCCATCACAAATTTAATCAACTTGCTATTTTATTTTATATAACAGAGCTCTCGTTTAAAGAAAAGAAAGAGAGGGATTCTGTCAATTTTGGAAACTACCCAAACCTGCAGAAAAGTTTCTTTCCTATCCGACTCTGAAAATAACAATGTAGATTAATAATCACTGATAATAAAACAATGCTCACTTGTTTGTAAGACATTCGTTAGAATTCTTTAGGGCGCGTTTGGTAAGGGGGATAAGGGGGGAATACCCCCCTTATCCCCGTGTCCATACCCAAACGGGGACAGAATTTTGGGGAATCCGGATTCTAGGCAAGGGGGAATAGTAGGTATGGAATCGGGAATACCAATTCCAGTAAATTGGTGGAATTAGGAGAACCCAATTTTGGCGCTGGGTTCGAGGCAGGCTTGCTTTCTTCTCCCCAAGCTTGCTTTTTACTCTTCTCCCATCTCCTTCTCCGATCTCCTTCTTCTCCGATCTCCTTCTCCGATCTCCTTCTTCTCCGATCTCCTTCTCCGCGCCACGCCCCTCTGCGCCCCTCTCCGATCTCCAGCTCGCGGTGCGGAACGACGAGGAGCTGTCGCGGCTCCTCGGGCAGGCCACGATCGCCAGCGGCGGCGTCATGCCCAACATCCACAACCTCCTCCTCCCCAAGAAGGCCGGTGGCTCCTCCAAATCCGCCGCTGCCGACGACGACAGCTAGATTTCACTGCCCCCCCACCCTCTTCCTCTTCTTCTTCTACATCATCTTCTTTCCTTTGTTTTAGTTTTTTGTTTTGTTTTGTTTTTTTTTTAGTGTGAAGTGCTTTGTGGGGAGCTTGTTAGAGGAGAATCTTTTGCTGATGAAAAATGCTGAATCCATCCGTTCTATAATTGTAGAAACTACTTGGTTTTAGAATTGTTATTAAGGTGTATAAGCTTGGAATGGAAATTAACTTGGTTTCTTTTGCACGACATCTGGTTTGTGTTTTGGAGAAATCTGGGTTGATGGTGAATGTGCTTGTTAATGAAATTTTTTTTTTTATGTTTTACAAAATGAGGCATGGATCTTGATTACTATGTTTATCTTGGTTACCTTGTTTGGTGCTTCAGTTTGTAATTTGAAGCAGCTTTTTGGGTAAATTGGATTGTGGAACACATTGTGTAGAGATTGATCGCAATGGAAAATACTGTACTACTGTAATGGTGGAGGCTCTATTGCAGTTTCTGGATCTTCAGGGCTATTAGTAAAAGATTTGTCTAGTCAATGCGTTATGATCAACATAAACATGAAATTACCAATCTAAATATGAGAAACGGCTTAGCATTCTAAGCATTAAGACATTATAAATTTAGATTAATATTAAATTATACTATAAAAATATTTAAAAAATATTTAAGAATGATAGAATATTTTAAAAGGAAAAAATTAAAATTTTCTTAGGTATTCTTTACTGGTTAAACAATCAAACATTTTAAATATTTTAATATATATTTTTATATAATTTTTTAGTACTTTTATTTATTTATTATATATTTTTAAATATTTTTTACAATTTTAAATAATATTTTAAATTTATTATTAGGTTGATTAATATAATAAATTATTTTATTTATATAATATATCATAAAGGGTAAAATAGTCAATACACAAATTTATCACTTATCAATTCTTCTTATTCCTCTATACTCAACCAAACACAATTTTTACCAATTCTTCTTATTCTCCTTATTCCTATATAATTTACCAAACACAATTTACTTTAATTCCGGTATAACTCATAAAACGAACCAAACGCAAATTTACACTAATTCCTACTAATACCAGAATCTGTACCTATCCCCGGTATAACAAAATTTTTCTAATCCCCGAACCAAACGCTACCTTAAAGCCCCTATTTTTTATATATAATATAAAAAGAAAATTGTTGATTAACACACATTTTCTGAGAGTGTCATATACGATCACTAATGTCTCCATAAAACATATATTGCAAAATGAAATGCAATTAAGCAAATTTCCAAAAAAAAAAAAAAAAAAAAATTAGATAAATTAACTACAAATGCAAATTACACCCAACATCCACTTCCACGTTACCCTCTTAATTAGTCTCATCTCTCACTAGTGGTACTCAGTGCAGGGATCTATACGCAATAATTAAAATAGAGTAGTTACACAAAAAAACTGTTTCTATTTTTCTGACTAGACCAAATTTCCGACACTTGTTGACTAAGGGATGGTAAAAAAGTGACAAACCATAATTAATGCCTTGCTCCCTTTCGCACTCTCAATTTGGTAGGTGCAGTTGGATTAATTAATCTCAGAGTCCAAGATAATTTTCAATGGCATCTACATGACTACATCTGCAAACTACATCTCGGTATTCAAATTTAGGCACCAGAAAAAAATTCTGCTACTAGAGATTAGTGCGAATGGGCAGGCAGAGGTCCACTAGCGTCAAACTATTGTGAATTTTTAAGACGCTCTTCGGTAGAGAAATAAATTTGGTTAAGATATCTGAGATTGATCTGAATTCAGTTTTATAAAACTATAATAGCGGATTAATAAGTCTGGAACTTTATGATAGTAAATTAGTTCTAAAAATTGAAAAAAATATCAATAAATATTATATATATATATATATATATATATATAAAGTCCGGTCGGAATACTATTTATAGCATCAAGCAATTGGTGCTATTAAATTTTCAGCAATTGGACAAAAAGATGTGCGGTTAGGATTATAGTAGTCCCATAAAATTTTTAGTATTCAACCAATCCTAAGTAACCACTATCATTATAACCACACATCATTTAATTCAATAGCTAAAAAATTAGTAACATCAATGACTTAGTGCTATCGATAGTATTATATATATATATATATATATATATAGTTGAGCTGAAATATTATCGATAACAACCAGGTGTCGTTGTCATTCATTTATTTTCGATAATAGAAATTACAAATCAACGATCGGCACCGTTGAATATGATCTAAACCACGGGAAGTATCTAAAAATTAAATTTTAAATATTTTCGACGTTATTGAGCTAATAATCAAAGGTTTACAAAATTTATAATTTTAATGATAAATATGAATTTTTTACTTGTTTAACGGTGTAAAAAAATTTAAATTAATTACATTTTGGTTAGAAAATTTTTTAAACTATTTAAAACAATATCTATACTCTAAATCTTGATTACAAGACTTCTATCATCACATTTTGAAGGATATTTATTTTCAGCCGTTTATTTTTGTGTTCACTTGATGGATAAGAAAAAAAAATATCGAAAAAATATAAAATTTAATTTTTAGATAGTTTAAATGGCCTAAATTATATTTAACGACACCGATCGTCATTTTGAAATCTCTATTATCGAAAATAAATAGATGATAACGAAATCGTTTTAGCATTATAATTTTGCTATATATATATATATATATATATATATATATATATATATATATATATATATATATATATATATAAAGAGAGAGAGAAGGCAAGAGAAGGCTGAAATCAAATATTTTATCATAAGAAAATAATTTATAGAAATTTTTTTTTTGAGAGCCATATGTTTTATTACTATTGCTCAATTCACTTCCCTAATACCTAATGAATAAAAAGATAGCTTACTATTTTTTTTCTAAAAACATATTAATTACATACTAAAGTTATTGAGTATTACATACTAAAATATTATTATTTAGTAGTTAATTTAAGCGTGATATTTGAATAACAAGCTCGAATCGATCCCCAATATATAGTTGACTATTCACTCTCTTTGAATCACAAAACAATGTCAAATATTAGGTAAAAAACCATCAGCATTCAAATAACGACATGCATATATGTTTATCCAATTAACAGATAGAAATCTGCAAAGAAGTCTCCACTTAGCCAAAATTATATAGCGGATAGAGCGTGGCTTTTCGACTAATTAATGATCGATCGTTGGGTGTGGAGTGTAGCTCTCTACAAGATCGATTAAGGCTAGCAAGATGAGTCTTATATCGTCTAACATTTGTGAGTGTGTTTGAGACTGATGTATCCGTCAGGATTTAAAATTTAGATTAATTATATATATAAATATAAATAATATAATAAGATTAAATTTTTTAATCCGACTATAGTATTTTGAATGATAATTAAATCTAAAAATTAAGAAAGTTAAAACTAAAATAAATTTAAAATGAATGATTTCCGACTAATTAATTATCGTTGTTGGTGGAGTAAGATGGATCTTATATCGTCTGATATTTGTGAATGAGTTTGAGACTAACGTAGGCGTCAAAATTTAAAATTTAAAATAATTATATATATAAATAATATAATAAAATTAAATTTTTTAATTTGACTATGATATTTTGAATGATAATTAGATCTTAAAAAATTAAAAAAAGTTAAAACTAAAATAAATTTAAAATGAATGATTACTGAAAAATTAGGACGGTCACATTTTGTCGGAAGCATTAAGCGGAGAATCTAAACAAATGAGAGAGAGAGAGAGAGAGAGAGAGAGGGGGATAGAGGCATTTGAAAGTGAGGTCCAGCTCAATTTTTCTGGACTTAAAAGGAGTGAAAAAACAAAGAAAACAAAGGACAATATTAATCACGTCTAATGCAAGCACTAGTGTCGTTTTCAGGTGGGGCCCGACACGCTTAACGCGTTGATGGGTGCACCGGCGCCTCTCACCGACACATATCCCTCCCTTTTTCAATGAGCAATGTCACTATATATATTTGTATGATTTATGCTTTATTTAATTTAGATTAATTTTTTTTACTAATTATATTAATATGATTAGTAAATTTTTTTTATTCTAAAATAAATAAAGGAAAAGATATATACTATTTAAAAATGAGCTATACTTCTTTAAAAAAAAAACTATTATAAGTAATATTTTTTTTAATATACATTTTTACAACTAAATGCATGTATTTATAAATATAGAACTAGGCTGAAATATTATTAATAACAAATAAATTTTATTGTCATCTATTTATTTTCAATAATAAAATTTTTAAAATAATGATCGGTACCGTTAAATATAATAGAAACCATTTTAATTATTTAGAAATTAAATTTTATAGTTTTTTTATATCTTTTCTTATCTGAACACAAAAATAAACGGTTGAAAATAAATATTCTTAAAAAAATAATGATAACAATTTGTAATTGATCGAGATCAAAAATATATATTTTATTTTACATAGCTTAAAAACAAAATAACCAAAATTTAATTAATTTAGATTTTTTATACCATTAAATAAGTAAAAAATTTATATCTACCATTAAAATTACTAATTTTATATTTTTTTAATCTTTGAATCAATGATGTCTACAAAATTTGATGTTTGATTTTTAGATACTTATAGTGGTCCATATTGTATTCAATGGTGTCAATTATGGATTTAAAAGCTCCATCATTTAAAATAAATAGATGACAACAGAGCCCGTTTGTTACTGATAATATTTCAACTCAAATATATATATATATATATATATATATATATATATATATATATATATATATATATATATATATATATATATACACACACACACACACGTGTGTATTTTTAAAAACACGAAGGTCTTCATATTTTTAAATCGTTTTTGATATTAGAACTTCTGAATAAATGACCGGTTTTACTAGATTTGAACTAAAATACTTCAAGAGCTATAGTATCAAATCTGTTTGTAAGATGTTTAATTATACTTTACCATATTTAGTAGATTTTTTTTTTAAAGATACTAATATATATTATATTTTATCAATTTTTGTGCTGTGATTTTAAATTTATTCTTTTTTTGCATCTTATACTAATTTTTTTCCTTATAAATATTACTAAAATATTTTTTCTTTCGTCAATCTTTATATTAATATTAACAAATCTATTATTTTAGATAAAATTTAACAATTTTATTAAAAAATAATAATTAAATAGTATAAAAAATATAAAATAAATATTTACGATAAACTCATTAAAAGTTTCTAACAAGTTATTTTTAATTATTTTTATTATTTTTCATGTAAAAGTGGATTGAATATACATTCTATCATTTTAACGGGTAGATTTTAATAATTTTTCTATAAATTTATAAGGATTGAAAAAAAAAAATTAGCTGATTGGTGCCTTTAAGGAAAAAAAAAATAGTATAATATAAAAAATAAAGAAAAATACTAGTTGTACACTCATGATAGATGCACATTTCACATTTTATCCATCCAATGGATGGAGTGTGGTGAGAGGCGATGGCACCTGCAACCAAAAGTAGATTTTGGCCCAAGCAGTTTTATGGTGAAGCGCGTTACGCCATGGTAGAAGTAGAACTTTGCAATTGTTCTGATTCTGGAGTTTTAACCCTCAACACAAAATCAAGCAGACTAAACAGACCGAAAATCGGCCCAGGATAAAGAACTACTACACATTTATTCTTCTCTTGGGAAAATTATAATAAGATCTAGGCCTAATCAAAATATCAACCCAGTCCACAACTCAGTTGGGCCCCATTTATGCTCCAACTTCACTGTCTCTAATAATGGATGATGGTTGATGTGTGATGTTACGTTCCAAGTTTTTAATGCCCAAATCAACTAATGTAGAAATTAAAATATATTTTATGTATTTTAATGATTGTTTGAAATGTTATTATTGAGCAATGCTAGATTTACACTCCAAATGAGATGTACATCCTACATCTATTCCATTCTGGGATGGGTATTCATTCACTCGTCAAATCGAAATGACGAATAAAATTCATTTCATCCTATGATGAATGAGGTGTAAAATATACACCTCATTTGGAATGTACATTTAGCATTTTCTTTATTATTAGCCCACTCTGCCAGTCTAATCTGACCCTTAAATAAATCAGGCTGAACAAGCTAGATCTGATGAGTCAGGTCGATTTTGCTCGTATGTGTTTCAAACCAAGTTCGCTGCTATAGTTTGGTTCCTTTTGTTCAATCTCTTAGAAAAAGATGAACCACTTAATACATGGGTAACTTTTTAATCACAAGGTTTATCTCCTCATATCCTTGTCAATGTCATATCCAATAGGCAAGTTGACAAGTTGCCTTCAAACATGGGATCGAACAAAGCATGCATGCAAGAGGAAATATAGAAATTGATTGCTTACTTAGCATTATTTTTTGTAGTAGTTATCTTGAATTAATTAGAGAAACGCATATCTTTATCTGATTCTCTTATTGGCCTAGAAACTAATAGCGACTTGACATGTGTGCCTGCTGTAAGAAACCTGCTACTAATCAATGAACAATTTACACTTGTCTTTGTGGTGGCTTAATTTATAGGTTTTTATATATATTTTTTCTTGCTAATTAGCTCTTAAACACTCTTTTTAGTAAGTGTTAGCCACATATTAAAGCCACTTACTTGCCGACGCGGCCTTACATGGACCCATTAAGCTTGATTCTGCAGCTTAAAGACATGTATAATGACCCACTCAGTACCCCTCATCAACACTTGAGCGTTATGCATAAACTAAAATTACGCCAAGTGCATGCATGTCTAGTTTCTGAAGTAACCATCAAGGCTGCATGCATGATTAATGAAGATATGGGATGCCAACTATATATCATTTTCAGATGCTAGAGTTTGTGACATATCCATTCAATACTGTTGCAGATATGCATTGGATATTACTTTATCGATAAGAAACATAGCGAATTAATAGTTCGGGGTTCAAATAAAGCCCGATTTTACGCAATTGATTTGCTTTTACCGTATACAATTATAGGAGTAATCAAATTAATGATACAAATTAAAGTTAAACAGTAAAACAGTTTTGGGTGAGGAAGAGCTAGAGAAAATTGAAACTATATGATGCATATGAGTAGTACAGATTTAGCCACGTAACTTTCTTTCGATCATATATATAAATTAGTCATTAAAGCTAAGAACCAGAGTTGAACCGAGGATACAGATCTTCTTTTACTGATCATTAAAAAAGTCATACGCTTATAACCTACCAAAAATTTTGTTTGAGTGTTGCCATGGCGCACTTCTTCTACGGTGGGGTCTGCAAAATGTCTTGGATGTCAAAAATGCAACGAACTAATGTCTACTTGTAAAATTCGTAAGCAATGTACCTTATCTCTTCTAGCCGTCCACTGACTCTATGATCTCTATGGTTAACTGGCCTTTGGATCATCCAAGAGCTTAATTACTTAATTCCTCTAATGCGCCCAAAGATCTCTCAAAGAAAATCACATAAAAAATATGATATGGGAGGTCTCAATCTCACCCATTTTCTCTTTCCAAATATATATAGGCTCACACCAAGCATGCACTTCATGTTAGGATTTTCATATATGTGGCCTAATTAATTATATTTAAATTTGGATTTACTATAGATAAGGTCAATCCTAAAAGATATAGAATTACTTGATATGGTATATCTTATCCTTTCCCATTTATTTAAATTAAATAGAATCCTAACCGACTTTGATGGAAAGTCGATCTGGAATCTATATAAAGGGGTACTGGTCCTACCACCTACTCATGTGCATTCTGGTAAGATTATCCATTAAATCCACACCATACGGAAGAGTGTCTGAGACAGGAGAAGAAACCAGATTACCTAGTTCGGTCGGTAATATAAAGTATTGCAACCGAATTTCTTGTTTCCGCTATTTGATAAAGAATTTCTTCTCGATGGCGCTCTGTAAGTTATTTTACAGTTTTATTTATGATCCTGGATATTGGTATTTATTGGTTTAATATTTTATGCCATATAAATTCCATCAATTGGTATCAGAGCCAGTTAGATAAATTTAATATTGTATCCTTTATTAAAATTGAATTGAATAATGATGAATTTATTTTTAAAACGGATTTTAGACTTTGAATCTAATTATATATAGTCAAGATTTTCTTGAAATATTGCCACGTCGTAGGATTTGTTCATGGCCATCTTATTGTTGTTGATGTGCTTTATTTTTCTTTTTTTTAATTTGGATATCGTTATTTCTTAGTTTCCCAATTTTGAAAAGGCGTTATAAGGCCACTCGATGTGACCTTACTGTACGACACCACTGCAGCATTTTGGTTTGTCGTAATTTTGGGACTCTATGGGTTGTTTGGATGAAATCCAATTAATTGAAGAAAAATAAATTTGATGTTTGTGCCTCTTTTGGGTCCGAGGCAATATAATCTTACGATTGCGGCTATCCTTTTTTCTTTTATTGGACTTTAATCTGTTATTAAAATTTATTTATTTGTTCCGAATTCATAAAAGATTACTTTTAATTATTATGTTTATTAATTCATCTTATTTCGATTCATGAGTTAATAAAGTATTGTGAACATAAAGAATCCGTTCACATAAGGATTTAAATTTTGCATACAATATTAATTTATCATAAATTTATTTATCTGATATTTATGGTAACATATGGATATACATAAATTTTATGAATGCAATATTATATTTTAAATTATTGCATGTATATTCATGTATATCATAAAGTGTTATTTTGATTAGACATAACATGAAAATTAAATAATCATAATTGTTGTTAGATTATTTAAATCTAGACGCTAAGTTAAATTAATTTATTACTTCGATTAATTAGGTGCAAGCCAAAGCGGCCCTAACTAAAGAATAATAAATTAATTTACTTTAAAGTAGCGTTCTTTTGGATAATTTTCATGTTAATTATACGGCACTAAGTCAAATTAATTTATTATTTCAACTGTTCGGGTGCAAGCCAAAGCGGCCTCGTTCAGAAGAAATAGTGAATTAATCGCTTTAAAGAAGTGCATGTAGAAATTGCACCCTATTGTTTAGTATGATTCTAGACATAAAGGTATATGGGTGGTGTAGGATGGTAATTTTCTTGTAACTCGTTTGGAGAAATTTGCCTGGCCAAAGCTGACAATTTCTTCATATGGGAAACTTGAAATTATCACGATCTACAAAAGTCTAAATTAATTTCTGATAAAGAAATTGCATATTTATGCTCGTAACTCTGCTCCCAAAGGAGGGGTTATGATGTCATATAAAGTATATGCATAAAGAAAGAAAGAAAAATATTTATGCTCATAATTCTGCTCCCAAAGGAGGTGTTGTGATGTCATATAAATTATATTTTTCTAATTTTGGTGTGGAATATTATGATGTGGTTTCTTATTAATATAGACATGCATTTTATTTTTCAGCTATGACTTCATCCTTTGTTCCTATTGGTGATTCTGTTCCTATGCTTAATGGTTCTAATTACTCGGAGTGGAAAGAACAGATTATACTTACATTAGGGTGTATGGATCTCGATTTGGCTCTAAGAGAGGAAAAACCTCTTCCTCTTACAGATCAAAGTACGCCAATCCAAACAGCATCTTTGGAAAAGTGGGAGCGCTCTAATCGACTTAGTTTGATGTTGATGAAGGCGCGTGTCGGTAAAAACATTCGGAACTCTATTCCTGAAAGTAAGACAGCCCGCGATTTCTTAAATGCTGTGGAGCAACAGTTTGTAAGCTCTAGTAAAGCTTTGGCAAGTACCCTAATGAATAAACTGTCTTCCATGAAGTACTCCGGAAATGGCTCGATTCGCGAGCACATTATGGAAATGCGAGATATTGCAGCGCAGCTCACTGCACTTGAAGTAACCATATCTGATTCATTCTTCGTGCACTTTATTTTGAACTCCTTACCATCTTAATATGGACCATTTCAGATCTCTTATAACACACATAAGGATAAATGGTCAATCAATGAATTGTTGACTATGTGTGTGCAAGAGGAAGGCAGATTGATACAAGAAAAATAAAATATAGTTGACTTTGTTTCTCACAAGGGACAAATAAAGCGTACTTAGAATGGTAAAGGCAAGAATGACTCAAAAAAGAAGAACATGGAAGTCATGTCTGGTTCACAAAGCCAATCAAGTAATTGGACTCCCAAGTGCTTCTTTTGCAAGAAAAGGGTCATATAAAGAAAGACTGTCTAAAGTATCAGAAATGGCTCCAGAAGAAAGGTAAGTTTCTGGTTTTGATGCATGAGTTGCATTTAGTTTCTGTTCCATCTAATACTTGGTGGATTGACTCTGGTGCCACATGCCATGTGGCGAATTCCGTGCAAGGATTTCTAAACCGCAGAAAACCCAATAAAGATGAAGCCACTATCTATACTGCTGAAGGAAATCCAACTAAAGTTAAATTTGTAGGAACATTTAGATTAGTTCTTTCTGGTGGTTATGTTTTGGATCTAAGTGATACTTTTTATGTTCCAAATTTTTCAAAGAATTTAATTTCTATTTCGAAACTTGTTGGTTTGGGATATAGTTTCAATTTTGATAATAAAGTTTTTTCATTATCCTACAAATCTGAGATAGTTGGCTCTGGTATTTTGGAAAATAATCTATATAAAGTATCTTTAGATCATTCGTATAGTAAAATCCTTCTTACCATGCACGGAAATGTTGGATCAAAACATGGCATTAATAATGAAAAGTCATCCATGTTATGGCATAGGAGGTTGGGACACATATCGAAACAGAGAATTCAAAGATTAATTAGAGAAGGAATTTTGGATGATCTTGACTTCTCTGATTTTGGAACGTGTGTGGACTGCATAAAGGGAAAGCAGACCAAAACCTCCTCTAAAGGTGCCAAAAGGTGTGAGAGCTGATTCATACGGATATATGCGGACCTCTCCCTCTTCCGTTTACTGGCCATAAATATTTTATCACATTTACTGATGACTACTCTCGATATGGCTATCTTTACTTGCTTAAAGAGAAATCTGAAGCATTAGATGCCTTTAAGGCATATAAGGCTGAAGTAGAGAATCAACTCGAGAGAAAGATAAAAGTGGTCAGATCAGATAGGGGTGGTGAATATTTTGGTAGACAGACAGATAAAGGCCAAGTTCCTGGGCCTTTCGCTAAGTTTCTAGAGCAGTGCGGGATTGTTCCACAGTACACCATGCCAGGCACACCTGAGCAGAATGGTGTTGCTGAAAGAAGGAATCGCACATTAATTGATATGCTCAGGAGTATGATCAGTAATTCTACCCTTCCGATATCATTGTGGGGTGAGGCGCTCAAAACTGCCATATATATTCTTAATCGGGTCCCTACTAAGGCTGTCACTAAGACTCCTTTTGAGCTTTGGACAGGTAGGAAACCCAGTTTAAGACATTTTCATACATGGGGTTGTCAAGCTGAGGCCAAATTGTATGACCCACAAATAAAGAAATTGGATCCTCGAACCATTTCAGGATATTTTATTGGTTATTCAGAAAGGTCCAAAGGGTATAAGTTTTACTGTCCATCACTTCCTATAAAGATTGCAGAAACTAAAACAGCACGGTTTATTGAGGATGAAACAGTTAGTGGGAGCTCTGAACCTCGATTCGTTGAATTTGATGAAATTCAAGAGCATTTAGATTCTGTACAGAATATACCCATTATTGTTCCTAATAATTTGATGGTTCCAGTTCCAGTAGAACAACAAGTTATTTTGGAACCACAAAGTGAAGGTGAACCTATCATTGATAATCCACATCAAGATTTACAAGTGGATGATCAGATAGATTTAAGAAGATCCTCAAGACAGAGAAGACCGGCTATGTTTAGCGATTATATTGTCTATCTTTATGAGAATGGTCAGAATTTTGATGATCCTCTTAGTTTTTTCGAAGCCATAAATAGCAGTAATGCAACAGAATGGTACAATGCCATGAAAGATGAGATTGAATCCATGAACCACAATAAAGTATGGGATCTTGTTGAGTTACCTATAGGAGTTAAACCTGTAGGATGCAAATGGGTTTATAAAATCAAATGGGACTCCAAAGGTAACATAGAGAAATACAAGGCCCGTCTTGTGGCGAAAGGGTTTACTCAGAAAGAAGGCATTGATTATAAAGAGACTTTCTCTCCGGTATCGAGAAAGGAATCTTTCCGTGTGATTATGGCTCTGGTTGCTCATTACGATCTCGAGCTATACCAGATGGATGTAAAAACTGCTTTTTTAAATGGAGATCTTCATGAAGAGGTATATATGAGTCAACCTGAAGGATTCTCGCAAAAAGAAAGGAGCACTTGGTATGCAAATTAAAGAAATCAATATATGGACTAAAACAGGCCTCCCGACAATGGTACTTAAAGTTTAAACAAACCGTTTTAACCTTTGGTTTTAAAGAAAACATTGTTGATCAATGTATATATCTGAAGGTTAGTGGGAGTAAAATAATTTTCTTAGTCCTTTATGTTGATGATATTTTGCTTGCCAGTAACGATCTCGGACTATTGCATGACACTAAAGAATTTCTTTTCCAAAATTTTGAAATGAAAGATTTAGGTGAGCCTCATATGTTCTCGGTATTGAAATTAAAAGAGATAGACATAAAGGTTTACTCGGTCTATCTCAAAAGGCCTACATAAAGAAAGTTTTGGAAAATTTTGAAATGCATAATTGTAAACCGAGTGTTGCTCCCGTTCAGAAAGGGGATAAGCTTAATGCTTTTCAGTGTCCCAAGAACCAATTAGAAATTGAACAGATGAAAACCATACCATACGCCTCTGCAGTTGTTAGTCTTATGTATGCACAGACGTGCACACGTCCGGATATTGCTTTTGCCGTTGGATTGCTTGGCAGGTATCAAAGTAATCCAGGTATGGAGTATTGGAAGGCTGCTAAGAAAGTTATGAGGTATTTGAAAGGTACTTTGGATCATATGCTGATATACAGGAGATCAGATCATTTGGAGCTGATCGGATATTCAGACTCTGATTTTGCGGGATGCCTGGATACCAGAAAGTCTACAACCGGGTATATTTTTCTGCTTGCTGGTGGAGCGATTTCATTACTGCTCTTTCGACCATGGCTGCAGAGTACATTGCATGTTATGAGACCACATCACAGGCTATTTGGCTTAGGAATTTTATCACAGACTTAAAGATTGTGGACTCCATTGCTCGTCCAATAAAGATTTTCTGTGATAGTTCAGCTGCAGTTTCCTTTGCCAATAACAACAAGATTACGACGGGGTGTAAACACTTGGACACCAAGTATCTTGTGGTGAGAGAGAAGATAAATGAAGGATATGTTAGAATTGAATACATCAGTACCAAGTGTATGGTTGCAGACCCAATGACCAAGGGGCTAGCACCTGGGTCATATAAAGATCATGTTTGTAGCATGGGTCTAATGAGTTCTTTTGATGTATAAGATTCTGACATTATTTTTATCTTTTTTCTATAAAGTTACAGTTTTGATGCAGCTGTATTGGACCGTTTAATAGACATAAAGCTTTGTCTGTTAACGAATGGACATATAGTTTTAGTTCATTCATAAAGTTGTGCCATATAAAGTGCTTGGCTAGGAGATGAAGATGATATGGTAATTATGGAAGGAAAATTTCAATATAGAGAGGTGGACCGCCATAGTTCCTATCATTGTAGTCTTTTAGTTTGAGTTAAGGATCAAGTGAGTTCTAAGGTATTTGACCATAAAGTTTCCAATAATGCGCAATAAAGTTTGGAATATAGAAATCCGTTCATGAAATATAATTAATATAAGCCAAGTGGGAGATTGTTAGGATTTCCATATATGTGGCCTAATTAATTATATTTAAATTTGGATTTACTATAGATAAGGTCAATCCTAAAAGATATAGAATTACTTGATATGGTATATCTTATCCCTTTCCCATTTATTTAAATTAAATAGAATCCTAACCGACTTTGATGGGAAGTCGATCTGGAATCTATATAAAGGGGTACTGGTCCTGCCACCTACTCATGTGCATTCTGGTAAGATTATCCATTAAATCCACACCATACGGAAGAGTGCCTGAGACAGGAGGAGAAACCAGATTACCTAGTTCGGTCGGTAATATAAAGTATTGCAACCGAATTTCTTGCTTCCGCTATTTGATAAAGAATTTCTTCTCGATGGCGCTCTGTAAGTTATTTTACAGTTTTATTTATGATCCTGGATATTGATATTTATTGGATTTAATATTTTATGCCATATAAATTCCATCACTCACTTTAAATTGAATCCTATATATATAATGAGTTTTCTCTTTATCAAGCTTTCGTAAACCAACTCATGATACATATTGAGCGTTTTTAGCCTCTTTAATTATCATCTGATTCTCTAGCTGCAGCATGTCTCAATGACTCTCATGATCTTGCTAACTTAAGTTAGAGATTAAAGTTGCTAGACTAACTAACTTCAAAAGACAAGTGAGGGAAACCTTTTCATTAGATACTACTTTTTGTTGCAGGTAATAATAGAATGATCTCGGTCGATACCCGGGAGATCATCTCGACAAATGATCCATGCTGGAGCGAGTCCGCATTGTTCGACTGCTCCGGGAATTCAGATCACATTAATGAGCTTCTCGAACCGCGTAATGTGTGTTTAGAAGCTGAGGAGGAGGAGAACTCCACTCTTTGGAAGCATTTCGAGGGTCGGGAGCGTCTAGGAAGAGGCGGAACTGGCTGGAAATATGGTATTAGCATCAAGAGACATGTCATTGGAGAAATGCATCAAGCTTGTTTCGGACGACAGGCTTCAAAAGGCTTCGAGCCCACCGAATTTGTTGGTTGAGACGAAGATCGAGTACGAATTAATACAACCGATCAGAGGAAATTCATGCAGAGATTTGTGAAGAGCTGGAGCAGATGCGATTGCGAGCAATGTCAATGGATGGGAAGTGTGGAAGATATATTTCAACCCGCAACTATTATTGATTAGCGTGGCCGTTTTTCCATAAAATCTTAGATATATTCAAGCATGAAATTCTTAGATATTAAAGATTTTAATATCTTATCGTGTACTTCGCCGGCTAGACTGTGGAAAAATTATAGTCTCAAGGAGATTACTTTTTGGGACAATGAAACTTGTAACAGTTGCTTGCTGTCCTTTGGTGGGTTGCTTGGCTTAAAAAGGAATAGAAAATTTTTCTGATGTCAAAGAAGAAACAGGACGGCAGAAGGTTGTCTATTGGAAGGGGATAATCCGGTGCTAGGTAGACTTGAAATTCCTACTG
>CM054933.1:25277249-25410542 GCA_029168755.2 Tillandsia fasciculata | reverse complement strand
GTTTGGAGAAATTTGCCTGGCCCCAAAGCTGACAATTTCTTCATATGGGAAACTTGAAATTATCACGATCTACAGAAAGTCTAAATTAATTTCTGATAAAGAAATTGCATATTTATGCTCGTAACTCTGCTCCCAAAGGAGGGGTTATGATTTGGATATAAAGTATATGCATAAAGAAAGAAAGAAAAATATTTATGCTCATAATTCTGCTCCCAAAGGAGGTGTTGTGATGTCATATAAATTATATTTTTCTAATTTTGGTGTGGAATATATGATGTTGTTTCTTATTAATAAAGACCATGCATTTTATTTTTCAGCTATGACTTCATCCTTTGTTCCTATTGGTGATCTGTTCCTATGCTTAATGGTTCTAATTACTCGGAGTGGAAAGAACAGATTATGCTTACATTAGGGTGTATGGATCTCGATTTGGCTCTAAGAGAGGAAAAATCTCTTCCTCTTACAGATCAAAGTACGCCAATCCAAACAGCATCTTTGGAAAAGTGGGAGCGCTCTAATCGACTTAGTTTGATGTTGATGAAGGCGCTGTGTCGGTAAAAACATTCGGACTCTATTCCTGAATGTAAGACAGCCCGCGATTTCTTAAATGCTGTGGAGCAACAGTTTGTAAGCTCCAGTAAAGCTTTGGCAAGTACCCTAATGAATAAACTGTCTTCCATGAAGTACTCCGGAAATGGCTCGATTCGCGAGCACATTATGGAAATGCGAGATATTGCAGCGCAGCTCACTGCACTTGAAGTAACCATTATCTGATTCATTCTTAGTGCACTTTATTTTGAACTCCTTACCATCTGAATATGGACCATTTCAGATCTCTTATAACACACATAAGGATAAATGGTCAATCAATGAATTGTTGACTATGTGTGTGCAAGAGGAAGGCAGATTGATACAAGAAAAATAAAATACAGTTGACTTTGTTTCTCACAAGGGACCAATAAAGCGTACTAAGAATGGTAAAGGCAAGAATGACTCAAAAAGAAGAACATGGAAGTCATGTCTGGTTCACAAAGCCAATCAAGTAATTGGACTCCCAAGTGCTTCTTTTGCAAGAAAAAGGGTCATATAAAGAAAGACTGTCTAAAGTATCAGAAATGGCTCCAGAAGAAAATGTAAGTTTCTGGTTTTGATGCATGAGTTGCATTTAGTTTCTGTTCCATCTAATACTTGGTGGATTGACTCTGGTGCCACATGCCATGTGGCGAATTCCGTGCAAGGATTTCTAAACCGCATAGAAAACCCAATAAAGATGAAGCCACTATCTATACTGCTGAAGGAAATCCAACTAAAGTTAAATTGGTAGGAACATTTAGATTAGTTTTTTCTGGTGGTTATGTTTTGGATCTAAAGGATACTTTTTATGTTCCAAATTTTTCAAAGAATTTAATTCTATTTCGAAACTTGTTGGTTTGGATATAGTTTTTCAATTTTGATAATAAAGTTTTTTCATTATCCTACAAATCTGAGATAGTTGGCTCTGGGATTTGGGAAAATAATCGATAAAAGTATCGTTAGATCATTCGTATAGTGAAATCCTTCTTACCATGCACGAAAGGGGGATCAAAACGTGGCATTAATAATGAAAAGTCATCCATGTTATGGCATAGAGGTTGGGACACATATCGAAACAGAGAATCCAAAGAGTAATTAGAGAAGGAATTTTGGATGATCTTGACTTCTCTGATTTTGGAACGATGTGTGGACTGCATAAAGGAAAGCAGACCAAAACCTCCTCGAAAGGTGCCAAAAGGTGTGATGGAACATTAGAGCTATTCATACGGATATATGCGGACCTCTCCCTCTTCCGTTTACTGGCCATAAATATTTTATCACATTTACTGATGACTACTCTCGATATGGCTATCTTTACTTGCTTAAAGAGAAATCTGAAGCATTAGATGCCTTTAAGGCATATAAGGCTGAAGTAGAGAATCAACTCGAGAGAAAGATAAAAGTGGTCAGATCAGATAGGGGTGGTGAATATTTTGGTAGACAGACAGATAAAGGCCAAGTCCTGGGCCTTTCGCTAAGTTTCTAGAGCAGTGCGGGATTGTTCCACAGTACACCATGCCAGGCACACCTGAGCAGAATGGTGTGCTGAAGAAGTATCGCACATTAATTGTATGCCCGATCAAGCAGTAAATTCCTACCCTTATTCCGAATATCATTGGGGGGTGAGGCGCTCCAAAACTCCATATATATGCTTACGCGCGGGTCCCTACTAGCTGTCACTAAGACTTCCTTGAGCTTTTGGACAGTAGAGAACCTGTTTAAGACATTTTCATACATGATTGTCAAGCTGAACCAAAGTGTATGAACCCACAAAGAAAGAAATTGAGCCTCGAACGCATTTCAGGATATTTATTGGTTTCAAAAGGTCCAAAGGGTATAAGTATTTACTGGTCACCATAACACGTTCCTATAAAATTGGCAAAACATAAAAAACAGCAACGGTTTAGGAGGATAAAACAGTTATGGGTAGCTCTGAACCTCATTCTTGATTTGAATGATATTCAAGAGCATTAGATTCTGTACAGAATATGCCCATTATTGTTTCTAATAATTTGATGGTTTCAGTTCCAGTAGAACAACAAGTTATTTTGGAACCACAAAGTGAAGGTGAACCTATCATTGATAATCCACATCAAGATTTACAAGTGGATGATCAGATAGATTTAAGAAGATCCTCAAGACAGAGAAGACCGGCTATGTTTAGCGATTATATTGTCTATCTTTATGAGAATGGTCAGAATTTTGATGATCTCTTAGTTTTTTCGAAGCCATAAATAGCAGTAATGCAACAGAATGATATAATGCCATGAAAGATGAGATTGAATCCATGAACCACAATAAAGTATGGGATCTTGTTGAGTTACCTATAGGAGTTAAACCTGTAGGATGCAATGGGTTTATAAAATCAAATGGGACTCCAAAGGTAACATAGAGAAATACAAGGCCCGTCTTGTGGCGAAAGGGTTTACTCAGAAAGAAGGCATTGATTATAAAGAGACTTTCTCTCCGGTATCGAGAAAGGAATCTTTCCGTGTGATTATGGCTCTGATTGCTCATTATGATCTCGAGCTATACCAGATGGATGTAAAAACTGCTTTTTTAAATGAAGATCTTCATGAAGAGGTATATATGAGTCAACCTGAAGGATTCTCGCAAAAAGAAAAGGAGCACTTGGTATGCAAATTAAAGAAATCAATATATGGACTAAAACAGGCCTCCCGACAATGGTACTTAAAGTTTAAACAAACCGTTTTAACCTTTGGTTTTAAAGAAAACATTGTTGATCAATGTATATATCTGAAGTTTAGTGGGAGTAAAATAATTTTCTTAGTCCTTTATGTTGATGATATTTTGCTTGCCAGTAACGATCTCGGACTATTGCATGACACTAAAGAATTTCTTTTCCAAAATTTTGAAATGAAAGATTTAGGTGAGGCCTCATATGTTCTCGGTATTGAAATTAAAAGAGATAGACATAAAGGTTTACTCGGTCTATCTCAAAAGGCCTACATAAAGAAAGTTTTGAAAAATTTTGAAATGCATAATTGTAAACCGAGTGTTGCTCCCGTTCAGAAAGGGGATAAGCTTAATGCTTTTCAGTGTCCCAAGAACCAATTAGAAATTGAACAGATGAAAACCATACCATACGCCTCTGCAGTTGTTAGTCTTATGTATGCACAGACGTGCACACGTTCGGATATTGCTTTTGCCGTTGGATTGCTTGGCAGGTATCAAAGTAATCCAGGTATGGAGTATTGGAAGGCTGCTAAGAAAGTTATGAGGTATTTGAAAGGTACTTTGGATCATATGCTGATATACAGGAGATCAGATCATTTGGAGCTGATCGGATATTCAGACTCTGATTTTGCGGGATGCCTGGATACCAGAAAGTCTACAACCGGGTATATTTTTCTGCTTGCTGGTGGAGCGATTTCATTACTGCTCTTTCGACCATGGCTGCAGAGTACATTGCATGTTATGAGACCACATCACAGGCTATTTGGCTTAGGAATTTTATCACAGACTTAAAGATTGTGGACTCCATTGCTCGTCCAATAAAGATTTTCTGTGATAGTTCAGCTGCTGTTTCCTTTGCCAATAACAGCAAGATTACGACGGGGTGTAAACACTTGGACACCAAGTATCTTGTGGTGAGAGAGAAGATAAATGAAGGATATGTTAGAATTGAATACATCAGTACCAGTGTATGGTTGCAGACCCAATGACCAAGGGGCTAGCACCTGGGTCATATAAAGATCATGTTTGTAGTATGGGTCTAATGAGCTCTTTTGATGTATAAGATTCTGACATTATTTTTATCTTTTTTCTATAAAGTTACAGTTTTGATGCAGCTGTATTGGACCGTTTAATAGACATAAAGCTTTGTCTGTTAACGAATGGACATATAGTTTTTAGTTCATTCATAAAGTTGTGCCATATAAAGTGCTTCGCTAGGAGATGAAGATGATATGGTAATTATGGAAGGAAAATTTCAATATAGAGAGGTGGACCGCCATAGTTCCTATCATTGTAGTCTTTTAGTTTGAGTTAAGGATCAAGTGAGTTCTAAGGTATTTGACCATAAAGTTTCCAATAATGCGCAATAAAGTTTGGAATATAGAAATCCGTTCATGAAATATAATTAATATAAGCCAAGTGGGAGATTTTTAGGATTTCCATATATGTGGCCTAATTAATTATATTTAAATTTGGATTTATTATAGATAAGGTCAATCCTAAAAGATATAGAATTACTTGATATGGTATATCTTATCCCTTTCCCATTTATTTAAATTAAATAGAATCCTAACTGACTTTGATGGGAAGTCGATCTGGAATCTATATAAAGGGGTACTGGTCCTGCCACCTACTCATGTGCATTCTGGTAAGATTATCCATTAAATCCACACCATACGGAAGAGTGCCTGAGACAGGAGGAGAAACCAGATTATCTAGTTCGGTCGGTAATATAAAGTATTGCAACCGAATTTCTTGCTTCCGCTATTTGATAAAGAATTTCTTCTCGATGGCGCTCTGTAAGTTATTTTACAGTTTTATTTATGATCCTGGATATTGATATTTATTGATTTAATATTTTATGCCATATAAATTCCATCACTTCAAACTCCTATATATATATATGAGTTTTCTCTTTATCAAGCTTTCGTAAACCAACTCATGATACATATTGAGCGTTTTTAGCCTCTTTAATTATCATCTGATTCTCTAGCTGCAGCATGTCTCATGACTCTCATGATCTTGCTAACCTTAAGTTAGAGATTAAAGTTGCTAGACTAACTAACTTCAAAAGACAAGTGGAGGGAAACCTTTTCATTAGATACTACTTTTTTGCAGGTAATAATAGAAGGATCTCGGTCGATACCCGTGAGATCATCTCGACAAATGATCCATGCTGGAGCGAGGTCGCATTGTTCGACTGCTCAGGGAATTCAGATCACATTAATGAGCTTCTCGAACCGCGTAATGTGGTGTTTGAGCTGAGGAGGAGGAGAACTCCACTCTTTGGAAGATTTCGAGGGTCGGAGCTTCTAGGAAGAGGCGAACTGGCATGGAAAGATGTATTAGCATCAAGAGACATGTCATTGGAGAAATGCATCAAGCTTGTTTCGGCACGACAGGCTTCAAAAGGCTTCGAGCCACCGAATTTGTTGGTTGAGACGAAGATTCGAGCTACGAATTAATACAACCGATCAGAGGAAATTCATGCAGAGATTTGTGAAGAGCTGGAGCAGATGCGATTGCGAGCAATGTCAATGGATGGGAAGTGAGGAAGATATATTTCAACCAGCAACTATTATTGATTAGCGTGGCGTTTTTCCATAAAATTCTTAGATATATTCAAGCATGAAATTCTTAGATATTAAAGCGTTTTTTAATATCTTATCGTGTACTTCGCCGGCTAGACTGTGGAAAAATTATAGTCTCAAGGAGATACTTTTTGGGACAATGAAACTTGCAACAGTTGCTTGCTGTCATTTGGTGGGTTGCTTGGCTAAAAAGGAATAGAAAATTTTTCTGAGTCAAAGAAACAGACGGCGAGGTTTCTATTGGAGGAAATCAGGTTGCTGAGGTAGACTTGAAATTCCTACTGTTTGTCCTGATTATTATTATTATTATTATTTTACGTTTTAGCGGGGTTGAAATCTAATTGTCTCAGTTTGTAGCTAAGTTCATAGTTCTAATGAATGAAACGATAACATGCTATCTTGTTCTCTAAAAAAAAAATATATATATTTTGCTCTTTCCTTTTTTGTGGATACAGTAATACTCTTGTAATTTATTTACAACTTTGATGCCATGCCATCGAGTGTCAGGGAATTGAGCTTTCAAGAAAGCTTGGGTTCTTAGTAAATCTGGATTGCAGTTTACATAAAATTAAAAAATGTTTGTGGTTATAAATTTATTTTAAGATTTCTGTAGAGCTAATATACATGCGAGTCCCATCTTATTTATCAGTCCTGTTTTACACGGGAACATCTACAATAAGAAATGAGACAAATAAATTGTGCTTCGTAGGCGGTCTTTGCTAAGTGCCTTAAAAGTTGCTTAGATTGTTAAATTAGTACTAACTGAAAGTAAACCAAAGCCCATGGACCCAATTTTCTCTATTGAGCCCAAGTACCCGACCTTCTCCGCCCACCTCAAAAGCATCAACCGTCCATTCCGGATCCCATGCGGAAGCGTTCCCACCATCCCGTGAGCCCCACTTTCTGCCCGCGGGGCCCACGGCGTTGGCTTTTTCCCTTCGGACAATATTGACGTAGTGTAGCGAACGCGCACGTGTCACATTCGGCGTCCTTCTGCCTTGGGAAAGTATGTTTCCTGCACTCAGTGCACCACTTACCTTGTGCACCTGCCTTCATCGGCCGTCCATTCCATTACATTCCAAATCCATCCTCGATCAAATACGTACGGCTCGGGGTACGTACGAAAGACGCGGGTATATGCAATATATATATATATTCTTCTTTATTTTTTATTTTTTTTTCTTTTTTTTTAACCTCCGATATATCCTTTCTTTCTTTCTTTCTTTCGGGGTATCCCCTCGGCAGTCGGCACCACCATCTTCCTCCTTCCGTCGCTTCGATCTCTCCGCTCCCAAACCCTAGGCCAACCCCGCCGCATACAAAATGGGCGTCCAAGCGAGGGATCGCTCGAGCCGCAACGTCCGCAAGAACCGCGTCGCCGCAAAGAGCTCGGCGGAGGCCGCCGCCGCCGCTAAGATTCCCCCTCCGGCGATACCCGCCGCGTCGTTCCCTTACCCTGGCGAAGCTGGAGGCTGCGGCGGCGTGGCGGATCTCGACGGGGGTTTCGGGAGCGCGAACCCTAACGCTAATTCCAGCGGGTGTGACGAATCCGGGTGGAGGTACTGCACGGAGGAGCAGCTCGAGGAGCTCCTCCTCAAGAACCTCGACCTCGTCTACAAGGAGGCGCTCTCCCGCCTCGTCGACCTCGGCTACGACGATGAGCTCGCCCTCCGCGCCGTCCTCTGCTCCGGCCACTGCTATGGCTCGTCCGACGTCCTCTCCAACATCCTCAACAACGCCATCGGCTACCTCAGCAATCCCGCCTCCGCCGTCGCCGCCGACCACGACTCAACCGCCGCTGCTTCCTCCGCCGGCGCCGGCGGCGATAAGGGCTTCACCGATCTCCGCCACCTTGAGGAGTACTCCCTCGCCGGCCTCGTCTGCCTCCTCCAGCAGCTTCGCCCTTCCCTCTCCCGCGGCGACGCCATGTGGTGCCTCCTCATGGGCGAGCTCCAGGTCAGCCGCGCCAGCACCGTCGATCTCCCCGCCGGTCCTCCTCCTACCTCCTCCCCCTACCCCGCCCCAGTCACCAACAATTTCCAAACCCTCGACCTCGATCACTCTCTTCTCAAGGATCTCGAGGGTTTGAGCATTTCGGACAAGTCGCAGGAAGGAAAATCTGATCCGAACACGCAGACGATCTGCGAGCTCGTCCGTCAGATCCGCGATCTCGGGCTCCAGGTGAAGGAGCGGAGGGAGTGGGCGCAGAAGAAGGCGATTCAGGCAGCGCAGAAGCTGAGCAACGACCTCACGGAGATCAGGGTTTTGAGGATGGAGCGGGAGGAGAAGCAAAGGCTGAAGAAGGAGAAGCAGGCCGCGGAGGACGCGATGATGAAGCATCTCTCCGAGAGGGAGGATGTGATGAAGAAGGCGAGCGGGAAGGTCGACTGCGTGAACGCCGTTGTGCGGAGGCTCGAAATGGAGAATGCAGAGATCCGTGCGGAGGTGGAGGCCGCCAAGTTGACGGCGTCGGAGTTGGTCAGGCATTGTGAGGAGGGGATGAAGAAGCATAGGAGGACTTGCAAGAAAGCACAGGTAGCCGAGAAGCAGATGCGGAGGATTGAGGAAGAGATGGCCAAGGAGAAACGGAAGATAATGCAGGCCGAGCAACAGTGGAATGAGATCACTGAGGAAATTAAAGAAATTGAGGTGAGAACGAACATGACCCCAATCACAGCTTTTTTATTTGGTTGATGATAGATAAATGATAGTTTCTTCATGAGTTTAGATGGAATGTTGTCATCTTCTAATCGTTCTTAGGGGTCCAGCGAAGCTCTTGCGACTGTAATTTTTTTGAATTTTAGGTACTTATAGTTTTCATATCATATCAGTAGGATTCCGAGATGTCTGGGTAGAAAATGCGATATCATGAATTTGTGCGTCTTTAAGATTTCGTGTTATAAAGTATGTAGGATGATTTTTTGATTCAAAATCGTCTTAGGTTTAGTCATCTTAGAGGCAAAAGAATCTGTCGCTTTTTCTTGCCTATAATAGGTAGTTTCCTTGAGTTGTTCCCTTTGTTCCAGATGAAATTGCAACAATCATTTCCGATAGCATAGTTAAGAATAAGAATGTTGAATCCCATCACCACCACGACAAAGTTTTTTTTTTTTTGTGGTTGGGATATTTCTTTTGGTGATCATCCCACCGTCAGAAATTTTTATACGGTATCAACTATCAACCATCTAATAATATCAACACACAAAAAGGTTACCGCACTAATTGTTGGAATTCTTGAGATACCATTTTCTTCCTGTCTTGCCAAATCTATGTGATTTCTCCTGTTGTTAGGAATTATAATTCCGGATAACTTTATAGTTATTGTGTATTATTGTTTTATTATTATCTTAAACAAAGCATGCGCTATTATGTTTTGATGACGACCATTAGAAGTCAATGATTTTCATCGTATATGTTTCTGATAAGTTACCATCATCCAATAGTAGTATTTTTGTTTTGCTTGTGCTTTTGAAGTACTGATTTTCTTTTCCTTTTAGAAGAGTAAATACGTATGTTATTAAACATCTGATTCTATCCTTTTAATGCCGTTGGTTGTAAGATTTTATCTTTTTCTCGGTGGATTCAAACTTAATTTGATATCTGTGAGGCCATGAATGGTATATTGGTAGGTAGCACGGACTATCTCCTCCGCTTCTATATCAATTGTCTTTTTATTGTTTTTTTGTATCATGAGATAACACGAGACAAATTTATGAAGGCTTTGAGAATATGAAAGTAGAGCCTAGCATATTAAACCGTCCCAATTGCAGTTCTGACGGTGGATAAATGCATTATGAAGGTTGAGTACGTCAGGGAGGCAACCTGCCAATGTAGACTCCTTCACATCAAGAGATAGTTTCCCATCTATAAATTGAGAAATCAAATACTGTGTCCAATGCATCTCAATCTATTATTAATGGTACTTCATTCTCTATTATATACCATTAAACTGATCATCGGTAGCAAGATTGAACTGTGCTATATATTATCCTTGATTGATTGCTTCCCACTTGTAGATTAAATTGATAGAAGAATCTAGGACGAAAGAACAAGCCATTGCACTGGCCGAGAAGGAATGTAGAGCCAAAGAGTCAATCGAAGCTAGCATTAAAAGAAGACAGGATGAACTTCGCCAGAAAATAGAAATGGACTCCAAGAGGTACAAAGATGACATTGGAAGGCTCGAAGAAGAGCTTTCACGGCTGCAAGCTTCTGCTGGACCAATGCAGATCAACTCCCTCCTCCCCAGTGCTTTGAATTTTAGGGATGCAGATGCAAAAAGGCCGCCAAAAGAAGCCAACGGGAAAGGGCTTAATGGGTTAAAAAAGCCACCAGAGCCCTCTCAGAAGCCTAGTAATCACCGCGAATGTGTGAGTTGCAAACATGATGAGGTGTCCGTGGTTCTACTACCGTGTGCCCACCAGGTTCTCTGTGCCAGGTGCAATGAGGACCATGAGAAGAGGGGCAAATCCAGCTGCCCCTGCTGCAACACTAAGATCGATGAGAGGATCCGCGTGTATGGTGTAAGCTCTTAGCAATATTGAAACTCAAACTATATTTCTTGCTGCCACTTATTCCAAATTAGTGCCTCAGAAGTCTCGTGTAGACCAGGACTCTGGGTAACTTTTACTTCCTAGTTGCTCTGATATGTTGAATGCTGAAAAGCAGCTATTTTGAAATATTTACATAAACAAATTTGGAAGAAGCAGCTTTGTCTGTGTCATGTTAAAATTTTCATGTCTTCTTGTTTCTTATCCGTGTTCAAGATTGTAATATTTGGTTTGCCTGTTAATAACAGACACATTTAATATGCTCTCGGCTGTGGGATCTGGGGTTCTCTGCTATATTGCTGTAATTTAAACTCATTTCTTTGTGACAAAAGACGTTTCAGAGTTCATCTGACGGATTAGAACTCTTCTCGAGTGGCACTCTCATGCGTAATGGTGCTTTACTGCCTATACATGAGGGGATTGTTTCAGAGCTTTATTGAAAATGCTCGAGATAAAATATGACATATGGCTAAACCATCTTTCTAGGAGCGAACTTTCAGCGTCTTAAGTGAGAAATGTAATCAAATATGTATAATCAAACAGATGAGATTTATAGAATTTCAAATTTACATCCACTTCAAATTTAATTTCAAAGTCAGAAGGAGCTATCATTCATTGGCATCTGTCAGTTTCTCATGAACTTAATAGCTTCGCGGAAAAGACTGGAGTACCACTAAACAGCATGAAAGGTTGTTCTACCACAAAACAACATACATGGAAGATTTTACAAGCAATAGTTGAAAAATTACAAATAGGATTGGAGTACACAATCAGAATAACCAAATTAGAAACACAATTTTCTTTTCCACAGCAGATTGAGGAACAACAGGCCTTTCAAAATGTTGCATGGAAATGCCCTACCTCTGGTAATTCCAATTCTTTTTCAGTTGTACTATTCATTGCACTATTAGCTGCCTTCAAACCTGTAAAGCATTCCGAGTTTTTTAATCTTATCTGAATATTGCAGAATACTGAGTGGCAAATCTTCAGGTCGTGATCATCCACTCGCTTTCATAATTTCCTTCAAGTGGAGTAACTGTTAGTTTCATTGAAGGGCGAATGCTGCTTTCAATTTAAGTACTCTCAAGGCTTGTACAAGCTTCATCCTGTGATTTATCCGTCCTATTTACCCTGATTCTGATACGCTTTCCTTTAATGTATCGATATTCCCATGTAGGCGGTGGGTATTTCTTATTTAACTTCTCGTATTTGTCCAACATACCTAACTTCAAAAATACATCGCCTACCATTCTTACAATTGAACCATCTGGTCTCACGCCTAGTTCTTCCATGTCTGCAAATACCTAGAGAAAATAAAAAAAAACAAAGCTAAATCCTTTGAAGAAGAGGAAGAAATGCGCAACATAGTAAATAATGTGGAGATTTTTACAAATTTCATAAGAACCGATGTACCAAGTAAACTGAAACCATGTATAACAGCATGCTGGCTAAGTCCACACTAAGTTTGATTGTTTGACATTCTACCATCTTACCAGAATATAAAAGAGATGGCCGCATGTTGAAGTATGAAAATAAAGCACTGTAAACGGCAAAGGCATGGCAGACATACTTGTGTCTGCTTATCGTGCAGTTGATGTTATACGTAAAAAATAAAATAAAAGGAGCACTGTACCCAACCCAAGGAAAGAAACACACTATATTGCATCAAAGTAAAAAGCCTATAACATAAAATGGCTAAAACAACGTGAAGGCAAGATGGTGATGAGAAATCTCCTTTCTTAAATTAGTTCTGACTTACCTTCTTGCTGCATTAGTTACTTAGATTTGCCCTTATGTATTGCAAAACTACCCAGCTCAATAATTATGCCTGTCCTCTAATGGTTGCAACACAGATAAAATTATCTAATTAAGGGTGGTCGAGTAGTAATCGAAATAAGAGTCGTCCAGCCAGTTGAGATCTATGATCGTTTCTCACATATATAGAACTTATGGTTATTTATATAGACTAGATCTGTAGATCCACATCACATATTTCAGTTAAAAAATTACAATGGTGGGCAAAATAGATGATTCATACGCAAAAAGATTCAGAAGGTCCAAAAATTACTTTGAAGTCATTGGCTACAGTCTCATTCAAGATGATTAATTCTCAAGCCAATCATATATTTCTACACAACCTTAGAGCTCTCAGGGCGATTATTATCGTAACTAAGAGAAAGTCGTTCTCCTATATGGAATTCAGCCAGCTATTTCACTTAATAAAAAAACAGCTAGTCAGTCTTACATTCCGAATATTGTCAAGCCAAAACTGAGAGGATTAGTTCATGACCACTTATATAGGATTCTATAGTTTAAAGAAATTTGTTCACCTATGTAAAGCATGACAAGCGAAAATGACTGATAAAAAACTATTTTATGGTACCTCAAACATCTTTTCGTGCATGCCCCTGCTGTAATAGAGTGATATCATTTTCATAAAGAAAACACGAGGCAGACTTTCCAAATACTCGGAAAATATCTTCATCCACAGTTCCTCTGCCTCTTCAAGGCGCCCATCTTCAGCTAAAGCATTTAACAAAGTATAGTAGCTCCCCATGGTTTTTCCCTGACCTTTGCTTAACATCCACTTAATCACCTACAATTAAATCATCCGTGTCTGTGTATTTACAATAAATCAAGCATACGCAAAAGAAAACAAAATACAATAGCACGGTAAAGTCTCCTCTTTCTGAATACCTGTATTATTCTTTTCCACTCCTTTTGGGTCTCAAGGGTTTTCAGTGTTTTTTTCACTACAATAAGAGGAAATTCTAATTCCCAAGCAATGAATGAATCAAGAGCTCCATAAACTTCCTCCTTGACATTTGATAATCCTTTTACCTGTAAGATAAACAAAGTAGACATTTAACAAAGTGAAATATCTGAAAGGTGAACAAGTTTGAACAGAATCATAAATGTTAATTACCAACATAGTTACTGCTTGAACGCTTTCGTAATAAACAACTTTACCATCAGCGCACACATTGTTTTATAGATTCTATAGCCCAATGCGCCAATGCCACAATGTGCATGTTAGAAAATGAAGACCATATACTGCCTAAGAAATTAAAAGTTACCTGATTTTTATCTGAGCCTTAGATAATTAATCTTTTATTTTCCCTGAAACACTATGATTTTACGGTAAACATGACCAATTCAAAGATTTCAGTCAAATTGCTAAGGAATTTTTCATATTATAAGGACAATGTTTGCTCCTGTCTAAGCACAAACTGCAAATTCAAACAAACCTCCTAAAGTGAATTCATCTTAAATAGTTGAAGAGAAAACTAAGATTGGTTCTTTACAAGGTAAAGCTTCTTTTATGCCATAAACAAAAGTTGGAGTGCTTGATATAGGTGAGCAGCACAAAAGAAAATATGGCCAAAAAGTAAAGCTATGCGCATGCTAATCAAAACGTAAAGCTATATGCATGCTAAGTAGTGATAAACCTCAGTTAAACATGTCACTTCACTGACATATTACAAAAGCATCATAACAGAAATAAAACTAGGTTGTTCTGGCCTGAACAATCAAAAATTTTCTTTTAATCCAAGTATAGTAGGAAATCCTTCAAGAGACATACAAAAATGATAAAAGATTAGATGAAGCTAATAGGGAAAACAGAGTTCTTCAATACTTGAAAATTTTTGGTTGTACTTGAATTTTTTAAAAATTCTGCCATTCCCTGTTTCAGCGGGGTAAACTGCAGGAAAGAAAGCCTTAAAGAGGAGTATGTGGCAAAACATAAAAATCAGATACAATGTTGTTTTCCTTAATGCTCTTGTGACTCGGAAAGTTAGATTCATGGCATTATGTGAATCAGTAGAGTCAATTGTTCACACGAACACCACAAATGGCATAAACAAAAATATTCCTATTTAAGTAGAATACGCCTTTAAAGGGAGCTGCAAAACCAATGACATTAAAGTGGTAAAATAAGGCATCATAGCAATTGGCTTGACATAGAACTTCAAAACAGAAGTGAACGGAAGTCTGCGTGCACATAGGCATTGCAGCAGTAGAAGTGCGGAGGAATCTCACACAGTCAACAAGCTTTTGTGACTTTGAAATTGTCCCAATTCTTTTCCGCGATTTCCATACACGAGGGTATCTGGGTCTAGGGCCCCTTGCACCACAAACCTGACATATAAGATGAACTTGATTAATTATGACGTATAAATATGGCGCATGATTCCAGAACAGTGACCTGAAGTTGCCACGCTAGATACAACCGAAAAACGGATAATTATGTGCGTGATTTTGAAAGAGAGTTACAATTTGAGAAATATCAAGAAGGGATAGGCAGGAGAATGAAAACGATTCGAATATGATTCTATATAGCATTTTTTGACGAGAAAGAAACCAATTGCAGCTTTATAGTCGGTGATTTAAGCAAATTAACAATTAGCTTTCCCAAAAGAGAAGGTACTCACAACTACATGATTGAACTTTCGAGTAAGAGCGGTCATATCCAATCTCCCCACCATCACCGGCGAAGTATACCGCAAACTCAGCATTCTGAAAATGCACGCAACTTAAAATTAAAATCGGTCCGATGGCATGATGCAGCATCTGGTGACAAAAAGAAACATGCAAAACCAAGAGTGCGAGGAACAAAAAGCATGATTCTAATGGAAGGGGAAAAAAAAATGATCATATACAAATTTTCTGCAGCTGCTACAGCTGGTTTATTCTGCTTGACAATAAATTAAAGTGCCTTCAGAATCAGATTTTTGAATCAGAAAGATCCCACAACCTCTTTCGCGAATTCTTGCACGCAACAATACTTTCTCCATCTAAGCAGTGGGGTATTATGAGAGAGGAAAATAAATTGGTTTAATGTTGCAATTATGAGTTTAGGAATTTGTTCTTTTCTTCATCATTCTGGAGATACAAACACTCAACAAAACTTTCGTAACCTGATACGCTGAAATTTCAGTAGTTACTAAAATGGAAAATCGAAAGAAATTATCTTACAGAAAGGGAAAACTCAAGTACTGTAATAAGAGAATAAAAAGGGGAATAACAAATAAGAACGAATAAACGTACAGTGGATTCATCACTCTCATAATAATAAACAATAAACAATAAAGGGGGAGGAGGGTTTTAATACTACCTATCTATGAATGATGCTGTGTGAGGTCGAGTGAGATTTGAAGAAGAATAAGATTGTGCAGTGAGCGGGGTTCCGTTCCGTTGCCTCCCAGCCCCAGGGAAAGAGATGAAACATTTTATACCTAAAAATAAAAAAGAAAAAAAAAAAAAAAAAAAAAAAGGAAAAATTATTAGAAATTTTAGTCGCCGACTCCACTGGGGATCGAACCCAGAATCTCTGGTTCCGTAGACCAGCGCCTTATCCATTGGGCCATGGAGTCTTGGTTATAGTTAGAAAATTAATATATTTATTAAATAAATGTAAATAAAAAAGTGCTTCATATAATACGACCCGGATGTTAATGATAACGCCGACACGCAGAGACCGAGTCTCCTCACTGTATACTTCCAATCCATTCATGGAAGAAACGGGGAGGAACAGCTCTCGACCTCCCATGAAGCGCCCCCTCCCCCTCTCCGACGACGATGACTCCGATCGCCACCCTCCCGAGTACGCTCTACTCCTCTTCTTTCTCCTTCGTTTCTAGGGTTTCCTCTTCCTACTTGCGTGTAGTATATGACTCTCAGGGAGCGGAGGGCGAGGTTCCCCAAGGGCAAGAAGCCGAAGAAGGGCGACTCCGCCTCCGCCGCCGCCGTCCTCGGCAGCTTGATGAACCCCGAGATCGCCGCTAAGCAGCGCGCGAAGCGCCGCAAGCTGACTCGGCAGGACGAACCCGACGAAGTCTCCGCTGCCGAAGTCCGTTACGAGGTTGGTTCGATCATCGTGTTGCGCATTGATCCGCTGTTAATTTCAATCTCTTGATTGATTCCTCATTTTAATTTTTGATTGATTCCTCATTTTGGGAGCTTAGTATTGTCTATACTGATAACTTAATGTATAAATACCTTAATGGGGACTGAATTTAACAGGACGATGTGAACTTCGTTGATGACGGTATCCGAATCGAGCCGTTTAATCTTGAGCAAGAGAGAGAGGAAGGTTATTTCGATGCAAATGGGAATTTTGTCGAATACGAAAATAAAAATCAAATCAAGGTGACTTTTTTTTTTTTTCTTCTTTATTTGCAACTGTTTTTTATATGCATAATACGCTCTTCTGGCATGTATTTATTTATACTATGGTGTCTGTTGGCATGTATTTAGTTATGTATCACTTGATCTAGGACGCATGGTTGGATAGTGTGGAAGTGGACACGCGATTTGCCGGAAAAGTCCCGGAGAAAACGAATGCGGACGATAACTATCATGACCTCTCGTCCGAGGAAGTTGGGAAAATAAAAAGAAGCATAGCCAATGTTCTTCAAGCTGGAGAAACGGTGAGTTTTGATAGGAGTGAACTGACTATTTTATTTGCGACAGTAGCGCAATCAGCATAAACTACCTTCTGCTTAGATGTCTAATTGGTTTACAGCATTAAGATGATTGAATAAATCATCCTTAATATTTTTCATCAAAAGATAACTTCTTTGAAGGTCTTTGGGATGTCGCGCCATGTATGGGATTGCGAGTTTCACTGTTCTGTAAATGAACTGAATCTCTTCCTTTCTTTCCTTCTTCAGATCATACAGGCTTTGAAGAGGTTGAAAGGGACTTCGACTGACAAGCGAGGAAAGATGTCTGAAGTCACAAAGCAGATGTTTGATCAACTGACTGAAGGCGCCATGAAATTGATGGAGAATGGCGAGTATAGTTAAGTATAAGTTACCCGCTTTTAATCGCGTGTTTGTTGATGTAGAAATTGTTGTTCGTTGAGTATGATCTGTAATAAGTGTTATTTTATCTTAGTACGCTTCAGAAGTGTGTTGGGCTGGCAAATATGCCATTCCACATTTCTCTTTCCTTGGAAAGTTCCATAGCTATTCAATGTGCAAAATTTCTTAATACCAAGATATCTAATTTACTTCCAATTGTATGAATGGCTGTTCTGCTCCATTCTTACCATAATCTTATCATTTATCACTTCTTGCACAGATGTTTACCATGAAGAACGAGAGATCTTTGAGCGGGAAGCAGGTTAGTTTATTCTCGTCTCTTTAATCTAGCATCCGGTAAGTATCTTACAAAGCAATTGTAAAGCATCTTTAGAAATTTGTTTGGTTTTTTAATGGCTGTCTGATTTTTATTTGTGCTCGCATCCATCCTTCCAATTTCATTTTGCTGTATGCCCTTGCAGTGTTTCAAATAGCTCTTGTCTAAAGCTTCATTGATTTCTCATTAATCTAAGTTGTAGTGTGCATAATATGTTTTTGAATAAGAAGGATAGGTCTTAGTTCATTAACTTGTTCTTTGCATGATAGTTAGTGTGTTATAATTTAGTAAAATCTGTCTTCGATTTTACTGTTTTTGTTTTTTGGTAACTATCCTTTTAATTTCCATGTAAATTCTTTTTATATCTAGAAGTCATTGGATATGGGTGCTAGCAATCTCGTGTCTTGTGTTGGATTTCATATTATTGTAGGACTTTCTCGAAATTTCCTTCATGTTTTGGAACACAACATTATGTTTCTTATTACCATAACGTACAAGTCTTTAGCAACTTTCGTGGAGTCATATAAATTTGACTTGGTTTGCCTCAATTTTTGTCCTTTACAGAAGGTTATGAACGGTTAGCTCGTGCACGGGGTGGATCATCAGGCAGCACCAATGGTGAAGCTTCTGATTCCAAACTTGTGGAAGATATTTTTTCCAGTACTGCAGAACACGAATCACATAACTCATCAATATGGGACATTGGCACTGGTTCTTCAGCGGCTAATGTCTCTACCCTTCCAGTTTCATCTAGTGATGGCAATGATAAGCTTGACATGTTTGGGGATGACGATGACGATGCTGATGCCAATCTGCAGTCTGACCCGAATGCTACGGGTTCAGCTTCTACTTCCGAAGTTCCTGTAACTAATTCAGGAGGCTCAGGTTCGTCACAGAACTTGGACTGGTGGTAAATTTTATCGATTCTGGAAGATTGTTACTTTGGGAACCGGCTTGGGATTATTTTATTTATTATAGCATAATAATGGTAGTCATTTCTGTTTGGATAATTTTTACTTGTGCCGATGTGCAGAAGCTGCTGATGGAGGATTGGGCTCCGATTACGTGTATGATCCTTCATCAGGGTAGGTCATGCAGCTATATGTTTTTTCCCCGCTTAATCAAGTACCATATTCATTATATGCAGGATCTATTTTGTCACCTCTGTACTATCTGATTTGATTGTAGTTTATGTTCAGACTGGAAGACATCAAAACTAATGAAATAAAGTATGCTCTATCGTACCTTGAATTGCAACAAGTTATGGTAGGGACCTATTTCATATTTTGCTAACAAATATACTTTTGCTAGTTTTTTAAATTGCCTTCTAAAAGCGATTGGACTTTGCATATTTACATGCCATGTCTTGGTCACTCTAGGAGTTAGGAACATATCTAACAAAGCAGGTGTTTTGAGTAACTTTTTTGGGTCATGGTCGTGCCATGCAACTTCAGTAATGAGGGTGGAGGAAATTCTGTGGTTCAGGTTTTTAGCTTGAGCGCTTGCTCTCGGTGAAGTATTTATTTATACTTTAGCGATAATTGATATCCTTTTGGTGAGAGAAAACGGTTTTAACTAGTTGGACTATTGTAACATTTTTGACAGCTGAGGTGTTCTTTCTTTGCTTGTAAGCAAAATTATTACTATATTGTTAGGACATGTTTTGCAGCTGTACTTTCATTCCTGTTTTTTTTTTTTTTTTTTTGTAGAACTATATCTGTGAGCTCCTTTTTTGGCATTTTGGTTGTTATTTTCAATAGTGTGTTGGTTCGGTTGTTTGTTTACTTGCAACCATCTTTTTTGCAATAATATGTATGGTCATCGTAAACCTTTGCCGTCCTTTTCCAGTTACTACTATAGCATCAGCTTGGGCTATTACTATGATCCAACATCTGGGCTTTACTGCTGTGCCTCGACAGGGACTTGGTAATTATGTGTTACCTTTAGTTAATAAATACGTCTTTTGTTTCTGTGTAGACCAACCTGCCAACAATCTCAGGTGGTATTCACTGAGTTTCAAACTGGCATGTATCTTTTTTCTTTGTAGTTGTTGTTGTATTCATGTAGCTAATCCGCATATCTAAGTACTGTTCCTATGTCACTGTTGTCCTGCGAAGGGACCTGTCTTGACATTTGAACCACATAGTGATTGAAATTCTTTACCTCTACTTTTATTTCACTAAGAGCTTAAATATTTAAATCAGCAAAGGCCTTGTATGGTTATGCTTCCCTTTTTTCTGGTTTCTGTTAACTCGAATGCTTGGAATTGAATACTCTGCAGGATGGGCTTATACATTATTCCTATTGGTGTTTAGCTTATAATGTACCCTCACTAGAGGTGAAACACCGTCTTCTTTCCAGAAAGGGAAAAAAAGCGAAAGTGCTGCAATGAAGTTTCTGTTCTTTTGTTTCCAAACAAAACTAATAGGTGTGTAGATCGGAAACAAGCCCATTAAATCATATAGAATCTGAGTTTTCAACTAACAAAGAAATGGAAATGTTACTAAACAAGATCTAAGATGTTTGTCGCCTCCTTCCTGTCAGCTCAATATTTGTTTTCCTGTGAAGTTGAAAATTGTTACTATAGAGTTCTCTTAGTCCTGGAAATCTTCCCTAGCTGGTATCATACGGTGATGTTTGGTCCATATATCAACCCTTTACTGATAAATAAAGCTTTTTTACTTGTATGTTTTTATCTATTGTTCAAGCGACAGATACATGCTTGTGGACATATGATCGATGTGCCTCTGTATTAATCCTATTTTTGTTGTGCAGGTACTCATTTGATGAGCAAAGTGGCTCATACAAAGAAATTCAGAGTGCAGCCTCCTTGGAAAGCTAAGATCATGCGAGATATGAAACTTAATTGCTTTTGACCACGCAAATGACGCAACAAAAATGTGAGATATGTAACTTATGTATGAGAAAGGATTTGACATTCTGTCTTGCAGGATTATGTATTTTTGCCTCTTTTTTTTTTTTTTTTTTTTTTTTTTTTTTTTTTTTTTTCTGTTACAATCTACTAGTTTGTTTAGCAGAAGGCATGATTCACCATTGTGCTAGAAGGGGAATAGCTTTTCCATGTTCACTGCCTTTTCTCCATGTAATCAGAAGTTGCTTTTTTCTTTTTTGTCTCCTCTTTTCAGTGAAGCACTGAAGTTAACCTTTGTGTTTTATTGATTGCTTGGTTTACGAAAGTGAATATAAAGATCATTGTACCAAAGTGAAATGGTGAAATGAGTTATAACTAAATTTTATTTTTTTGACCTCAGCTCAAAAAGTTCTAATGTTGGAAAAAGTAAGGAGCCTATGAATAATGTTTGGTGTAACTTTCATGTTTGAATTTATTTTAATCTTTTGAGTTATAACTTAAATTTGAATGCGAATTATGAGTTTAATTTTGCATTTTGAATTTTAAAATGAGAATTCAAATTCAACATGAAATTTTCAATCTACATTGTTGAATTTAAAGTTTGGATTTAAATTGTTAATCCAAATTTGGATTCCAGTTTTATTTTGTAAATTCAATTTGAATTCAAATATTTAAATTTAAATTTGAATCAAATTAATTTCACTGATGAGCTTCAACTTGAACATTGAGTTCAAATTGTGAATTTAATTCTATGTTTTGAATTTGAACTATAAATGTAAATGTAAATTTATTTTTAAATTTATGTTTAAAATTGAGCATTGATAATTTAATTAAAATTTTTTTATCAAATTGTGAATCATACTTTGCATCCAAACTATAGATTCAAACTATTTAAATTTGAATTTAAAATTTTAATTTGTGTGTTGAAATTTGAAATTAAATTTAAATCTACCTTACGAATTTTAATTCAAATAATGAGTTCGACTGTCCAATTTCAAATGTCAATGCAAACTTGAATTTCCATTTTAATTTTAATTTTAATTCAAATTATGAAGTCATATTTGAAATCACAATTTAAGAACAAATGTTAACTTTAAATTTGATTCGACTTATGAGTTCAAATTTGAATTCATGCTTTAATTATCAAGTTCAAATTTGATTTCAAATGTAAGTGTGATTTTAGAATTTAATTTCGGTTATGATTTGTAACTTAAATTTCGTTCAAATGGTACGCCATACATTTTCAAAATTTATTTATAAATTTAATTATAAATTTTAAGTTTTAACTATAAATTTGAAGTTAGATTTTTAATTCAAATTGCGAGTTTAAGTTTTTTTACTCTTTATTATTCACTTATTTATATATAACCAAACAATCAAAACTAAACTATAGTTTTTCATTTTTCACTTTATAACTGATCAAACAATGGAACTCAAAAAATTTTTTTAAAAAATCACTTTTGTAAAGTTAAAAAGTAAATTTTTTTAAAGTAACCTCTTTTTTTTTTTTTTTTTTAGTGAGACTTATGAGAGCAAAATGATCATGATTAATAGTCATGAACAAGCAGTGTAGCTAGGGGCAATTAATAATTTCAGTCTTTGTGCATGATGTCTTCGTATGTGTAATACCCAATAGCTTTATAAAAAGAATATATATATATATATATATATATATATATATATATGTGGTTAATGCTATCTGTACAACCCAATTGGGGTGTACATCCTACACCCACCCCATCCTGAGGTGGGGTGAATTCTATTCGTCCCATCGATGGGACGAGTGGAGGAATACCCATTTCAGGATAGGGTGGGTGTAGGATGTACACCCCATTTGGGGTGTACAGGTAGCAGTGCTCTATATATATATATATAGCTTGGCTACTATACTAGAGACAATACCAACCACTAGTATAGTAGCCTAGTACTATACTATATATAGATACCAAAAGAAAATTATGACACTATGGGAAAATTATTCCTAAAAAAATATAGTATTCATAGTACAAATGACTTAATACTGCTGATAGTATAGTAGCCTAAGACTATATATATATATATATATATATATATATATATATATATATATATATATATATATATATATATACCCAAAAAAGAATTATGACAGAAAAATATTCTTAAAATGATATTTTAAAAAAATCTAGTAAATGCCCATATCCAATGACATTAGAATTAGTTGAATACAATATAACAAAATTAGTTTATATAAATATATTTTTAAAATATTTTTGTGTAAGTATTCTATTTATATTTTATCTATATTCAAAATTAATTATATTAATATTTTTAGGATTTTCGTTACCGAACATATAACGACACTATAATAAATTTGTTGTAGTGACATGATAATTAGTGAAAATTATTAATAGCAAGATATCAATCGCATTGCCTTAAAAATATATCTTTATAGAATTCAATTATTACACAAAAGAAAAAAGAAAAAAAAAACATAACATAAAAAGCAGAAGCATTCTAATTAATCTACATACCATCTACTAATATATATATATATATATATATATATATATATATATATATATATATATATATATATTGCCATGAAGATAGGATTGTAGAGCTTTTTCCATGGGTTACAAATCCTTTTATATTTTGGCTTTTGTATTTCTCTCTCTTATTTGTTCCTCTCAAGTTGGAGGAGGAAGATTAGTGGCAAAACATAAACGCATTGTTAACTATAAGAATTATCTGCAGGTAAAAAGCGTCATATTCTGTTTCTCAAAAGTATTTTGTAATTAATTAGAATCAACATTTCTATATATTTGTATATACACATTTCGTACAATTTATTATTACAAAATAATAATTAAGATTTATAATATAGAGTGAAATATATAATGGAGGAAGGATTTCGACTGGCATCAAACAACCAATATTAGCGGCAAGTTTTCGTGGTCTTCAGAAAGAAGAGTCCGGATATGTCCCTCATGTAAGAGTTTCATTCTCCCTGCAGATAACATTTTTATTTTTCTTGTACAAATAATTCTATTAATTTTCTCCTTATATTTTATCAAATGATAGTTGTAACATTTATCAAAGGTAATAAAGTTGATATAACATGCCAAACCATTCTCATAATATTATGCGCCACATTAAACAATTGCTCTCAATTGTTAAGCTAAAACTTGACCTTTTTTTTTTTTTGAAATAACCCTTAAAATTTTTAAATTTTGCAAAATAATCTTCTAAAAAAATTATTTATAAAATTAACCATACTTTTGCCAGCAGGGCGCCACGGAGGCCTGGCCATCTGAAGGCGCTAAATCATTCAGCGCTTTCAGTGTTTTTGCTGAAGACGCCGAATGATTCAGCGCCTTCAATATATATAGAAGGAGGCGCCACGGAGGCCTGGCCATCTAAATGCGCTAAATCATTCAGCGCTTAGTGTTTTTGCTGAAGGCGCCGAATGATTCAGCGCCTTCAATATATATAGAAGGCGGTGAATAGTTCATCGCCTTCTGTATATATGCTAAAGGCGGTGAATCATTCACCGCTTTCAACATGGACTTTCAATTTTTTAAAATAATTTGGAGTCCGAAAAAATCTCCGTTATTTTATTTTGATTTGGGATCCGAAATAATCTATTTTTTAAAATAATTTGGAATCCGAAAAAATTTCTGTTTTTAAAATGATTTGGGGTCCGAAAAATTCCCGTTATTTTATTTTCATTTGGGATCCGGAAATTTTTTTTTTAAAATAATTTAGGATCCAAAAAAATTTCCGTTATTTTTATTTTGATTTGGGGTTCGAAAAAATTTCCGTTTTTAAAATGATTTGAAAAAAATTGGCTAAGTCCTTCCTCAGTGCGTATGTTGAAGGCGGTGAATGGTTCACCGCGTTAAGTATATGTAGCTTATATATATATTGAAGGCGCTGAATGATTCAGCGTCTTCATAGGATTTTTGTGAAGGTGCTGAATCATTCAGCGCCTTCAGATACTCCGACCCCTGTTCTGCTGGCAAAAATAAAATTAGTTTTACAAATAATTTTTTTACAAGGTCATTTTGTAAAATTTAAAAATTTAAAAGATTATTTCAAAAAAAAAAAAGTCCCTAAAACTTTTTTATGTTTTGTCTTTTATCGTTTGTTCGTGCAGTGGGCAGTTTACCAAACAAAAGATTCTGAAGGCCCGTTTTATGGTGCAAAAGCCAAACTAAATATATATGGTGTGCCGAATGCTACATCCAATCAAGCGACCGCGTCTTCTATTTGGGTTTCAAGTGGTGTTAATGGCCCATCAAAAGATTTCAATTCAATTCAGGCAGGATGGCATGTACGTAATTTTCTTGCAAAGTTTTCCAACAAACCTTCTAGCTTGTTAACTAGAGTTTAATTTGAGAAGCCGATGATATTTTGATCTATGTGATTGCCAGGTAAATCATGCGTTACATCAAGATTATGATGTTCACTTCTTCGTTTATTGGACTGTAAGTATATATCCTAAGAAATATATATATTTTTTATCAGGATTTTTAATTAAATGAGTGATTCAGTATCGAAAAAATTTCTCCTTCGTTTTTTTCTTTATTATTAATATTTTCTTTCTTATAGGCGGATGGCTACGGGTCGACGGGTTGTTTTGATCTCCTATGTAAAGGTTTTGTATTGAATAATTCTGCTAAAATGAAGCCGGGTTATAGACCGACTCCAGTTTCCGAATATAACGGACCGCAACATTATTTTACGCTTAGAATACAAAAGGTATAAGTAGATTTTACATCGATCTTGATAGCACAAATCTCAATTCTCACAACATGCACTTCTGGTACTAGCTAGTTGAAATTTAAAATAAGGTTTTAGACTGATATATATATTATTCTAATCCATCATCTCAAGCAAGTTTAATGTATGGCGTACATTCATATCTTCTTTTTTGGTTAATCTTAAATTTATTGTAGAATTTACAAACCGGAGATTGGTGGTTATATAGAGACGACGGAGACGATGCTGGACCTGTGGGCTATTGGCCAAAATCTCTCTTCACTACTCTGGCAGACAGTGCTTCTAATATTGAATGGGGTGGATTTGTTCGCTCTTTGAAAGGCGAGAGCAGTCCTCCCATGGGCAGTGGGCATTTTTCTTCAGAAGGTGAAGGAAGAGCAGCATATGTTAAAAGCATTAAGGCTGTCAATTCGGTTGGCGAAATTTACACAGTTTCCCAGCGCATGGTTAGCTCCTATGTTGACAGATCAGATTGTTACAGTGTTGGAGATTTTCAGGATTATAATGGAATTGTCGGAGGCCTGGACGATTATGGATTTTTTCTGTTTGGAGGTCCAGGTTGTAATAATTAATTCGATGATAAGATTATGAGTAGTCGATTGAAGCAAATTTGTCTAATCATAAATTGTGTTTATATGTGCTAAAGTATTAATATTAGTATCCAACTTTTAGTGAATGAATCAGCGTCTTCAGTATGTACTATGAAGGCACTGATTCATTCAGTGTCTTCACATGATTTTTGTGAATACGCTGAATGATTCAGCGCCTTCTGGGCGTCCCGCCTCCGTGGCGCCCTGCTGGCAAAAGCTAAATTATTTTTGCAATTTTTTTTTTTCAAAAATTAGTTTGTGAATATTAAAAGTTTTTAAGGCTAGTTTTAAAAAATTTCCAATTAAGAGAATATTTGAGGTTCATTTAGACCTAATTTTGAAAAAAAATATATTATTGACCGTAATGAGTTTAGAAAAAGAAAAGAAAGAATTTCATAAGTGATTGATTGGATCAATTAAGAGAAAATTTGAGTCATTACAAGTGATTGTTGGATGAATTAAAGAGAAAATTCGAGTTATTATGCTATCTCCATTATATACTAATAAAAGTTTTAAAGGTGATTGGATCAATTAAGATATTAAAGTGACACAAGTGTGACCAATGCTTTTTTTAAAAAAGTTTAGAATTATTTTGAGCTAAGTGTGACCAATGCTTTTTTTAAAAAAGTTTAGAATTATTTTGAGCTATGAAATTATTATATATGCATTTTCTTTTGTTTTAAAATATGGGATTTAACCATAATTGGGCTGTTAATTTGCAATTTTGTGGGTTTGGGTTTTTTCTAAATGGGTTTTGGTTGTAAACGGGTTGACTTATTAATTTGTCATTAAATATGATGACCTATACTGGTCAACAAGTCAAACTCAATTAACTGGCCAAACCCATTTCTTTTTTTATTGAGTTTTTATTCTAGCAGAAGTATTAATTAGACATGTTGTGTTTATTAAATTATATTTTGATGGTAAATACATTTCTTTTGGTTATATTTAATGTTGACACAAAAGTTTGCAGATGTTTTGATTTTTTCAAATTTTGAAATATCTCAGAAGATAACTGTCATTATTCTAAAATCGTGTTTAAAATTTGATGACAAATCAAAGCTCGTATCTCCTGACCGTTTGGTCAAATTATTAAGTTAAATATATATATATATATATATATATATATATATATATATATATATATATATATATATATATATATATATATATATTAACAAGCCAAACAATTTTAAAATTTAACAAATATTAATTCATTCGTTACTCTTAAATTCATACAGATCTGATGTCCGAACGAGCTAGTAAAAATTGGAAGTTTTAGTCTGCAATTTTGCTAGGCACAGTATTTTATTTTAATCTTTTTCTGTAAATTAAATAAAATTTGCATTTATATGTATTTATGAATAGTAATGAGACAAAAAAAAAGAAGGAAAAATATGGATTAAAATAACAGAATCCATTTTGGATTCAAACCACATGGCCACTAGCAATAATAACTCGTTGGACTCAAACAACAACCCAAAATATTTATCTAAATAGTTTTTTATATATCCAATCATAATTTTCATTCACATCACTCGTCATATACTTTCGGCTGATCATTGGCTCTGATACCAAATGTAACGATTCGGCCCATTAACAGTAATAACTCATTGGACCCAAATCACAGCAAAAAATGTTAAGCTCAGTTATTATGATTAGTGTCCATTATTTCTTATATATTCAATCACAATTTCATTCATATTATATATATATATATATATATATATATATATATATATATATATATATATATATATATATATATATATATCGATTTTGTTAGACTTGATCTAGAATATTTGAAAAATTTTAAAAATAAATTTTATAATTTTTTGATATCATTTACCTAATGATCGAAAGGTCTTAAAATTAACGATTAAAAATAAAAATCTCACAAAATGGGATGATAAAATACTAAAATTTTAGATCATAAATATTAATTTTAGTTTATATAGTATAAAAAATTTTCAATCAAAATTTTACATGATTTCGATATTTCTATACCGTTAAACTTGCAAATGGTTCGCCACAGTAATAATTACATTTACACAGAATCAAATGAATTATGTATAATAAATCTGTTATATTTTATATTGTATGTATTTTTAACAATACTGTTTCTAAAACTTCATCCAATCAAAGGATGCTGTAGTATTGCTATAAACAAGTTTTGCACAGCAATGACCCACTTTAATGGGTTAACAAAGATTTTTTTGTTTTTAAGAGAAAGATATAGCAAATTATCTACTTTATTTGTTATTAAAAATACCATGGACAAAAAAAAAAGGCATGTTTTACGTTCAGGGAAAGAGTTAAAATTCTGTTCTATGGAGGATCAAATATAATTAAGAGGGTCCACCAAAAAAGTGATGTTTTATGTTCCCATTATAACATTATTAATTAATTTACTTTTATAAACCATTTGGATTTACGTATAGCTTATTTTTTTAGAAGAAAACCAATTTGATTTGGAAAAAGTTTACAGCTGTAATTTTTTTTTTTTTTTTTTTTTTTTTTTCAACTGCGAGAATCAAAGAGTTGATATATGTAAGGTTCAATAAACCTAATTTTGAAAAAAAATTATTGACCTTATCCCTCTCAATGTGGTAATGGCAAAAATTCTGATTAAGTGACATTTATGATTATTGCTAAATAAGTAAAAAATGCAACTAAATTTTTTAACAATACTTAAAATTTTGTGAGAAATTAACAATAATTAACAAATATTGCTATATAATAAGTTTAAAAGGACATTTAGTGCATATTATTTAATTGTTTTTAAATTAAATAAAAATATTTCATTAATTATAGATATAATTAAAACTTTTGATATTAATTAAATTAAATTATTATTAATTTTCGATTATATTATAATTATAGCTAATAATAATTAAATGTTACTAAACAATCATGTACAATAATATTTTGAAGGGGCAATTTCCTATATATCCTTAAAAATTTTCCTGTTTTCAGATTTATCCCTCTTAGAAGGCTAATATTAAAACTACCATTCTTACGTTCCAACTTCTTTCCAAAATACCCCTGAAGTTAAACTCTGTTAGTGTACTGTTTGAAACTGCCGTTATCTGTGTGTAATTACTATTTTGCCCTTTCAAATAAACCCTAAACCCTAAAACCCTAAACCCTAAACCCTAAACCCTAGAACCCTAAAAAACCTGAAACCCTAAACCCTAAAACCCTAAAAAACCCTAAACCCTAAACCTTAAAACCCTAAACCCTAGAACCCTAAAAAACCCTAAATCCTAAACCCTAAAACCCTAAACCCTAAACCCTAAACCCTAAAACCCTAAAAAATCCTAAACCCTAAACCCTAAACTCTAAACCCGGACAAAATAGGTATATCTGATAGTTTTCAACTCCGATTGTTATTTAACTCTAGTTTAACCCTAGTTAACTTAACAAAGGGAAACGATAGGGGTATTTTTAATAACGGTGGAACGTATGAAGGGTATATTGGAAAGAAAAAAATAAGAGGGGTAAATCAGATATTTCTTCAGATTTCAGGGTTACATAGGCAATTATTCCTATTTTGAATTATTAATAAAAATATTTATTATATTAATATTAATTAATTATTGTATCAAAAATTTAGGATTTATCAAAAATAATAGAGTATATTTAAATTAATTAATAAAAAAAATTAATTATAACTATAATAAGAATATTGTACTAGTTCTATATCATTACTTATGATTTTTTACTCAATTGATATTTGATAGTCATAACCTTAAACACAAAAATATCATATTTGAATATAAAAATAATTAGATTTTTTCATAATTACAAATATAATCATGACAAAATAATTATGTTTATAAGATAACAGAACCATCAAAATAAACAATATAACTCAAAAAAACTAATAATACAAGCATTAAGTTATACCAAAACAAACAGGAAAATTAATTGCATTTAACTTGTATGATTTATATCAAAATAAACAACAAAAAAATAACTACATTTTAGGAGAACTTAAACACCATTGCACTTAGGTTAAATTATAATTATATCTAGAGATTGGTGAATTCAAATGCCCCTTTAGTGGTGCCAAGAACAAAAAAAGAAAAAGAAAAAGAAAGGCATGTTTAATGTTAAGGGACAGTTAATATTTTGATCAATATTGGAGTATCAGATATAATTAAGAGGGTCCACAAAAAAGGTAATCGATGTTTTATGTTCTTATTATACCATTATAAATTTATTTTTATAAACCAATTGGATTTACATATAGTTTATTTTTAGAAGAAAAATAAGTTGATTAGTAAGAAGTTTACTGCTATAATTTTTTTTTTCCCTTTTTAACTGCGATTATTAAAGAATTGATAGATGTAAGGTTCATTTAGAACTAATTTTGGGAAAAAATTATTGACCTTTTGCCCCTCGATATGGCAATGAGTTTAGAAAAAGAAAAAATTTCGAAAGTGATTGGATCAATTAAGAGAAAATTTGTGGTTCATTCAGACCGAATTTTGGAGAAAAATATTATTGATTTTATGGCGCCCGTCGATATGGTAATGGGATTAGAAAAAGAACAAATTTCGTAAGTGATTGGATCAATTTTATATTTTTTCGATATTTTTTTTTTATTTATAGTGAACACAAAAATAAACGGTTGAAAATTAATATCCTTCAAAAGGTGATGATATGAGTCTTGTAATCAAAATTGAGAATATATATCTTATTTTAAATAGTTTAAAGAATTTTTTAATAAAAAAATTTGAAATTTGATTATTAGGCTAACAATTGTGAAAAGCGGTTTAGATCATATTCAACGATGCCGATCATTGATTCGTAGACTCCATCAGTAAAACTATATATATATATATATATATATATATATATATATATATAGAGTTGGGCTGGAATGCTATTGATAGCACCAACCCAACTTTGCCATCCATTTTGCAGCCCTTGGATCGCATTGAGATTCGTGCAGTCTCTTTAATGAAAAAAAGAAAAAAGAAAAAATAAAAAGAAAAAGTAAAAAATAAAAAGCTTTTCTTTTTAATTAAAGGACTTGCACGAATCTCAATGCGGCAAAGTTGGGTTGGTGCTATCAATAGCATTCCAGCACAACTATATATATATATATATACCCAACAGTGGAAGTTGTTAAAATGAATATAATAATTGCTGAAAATCATTAATGGCAAAACATCACCAGATCGTTTTAAAAATATATTCCGAAAATGATTTTCATTACAGTAGAAAAAAAAATGGCAACAAAACATACCAAAAAAAGCCAAAGCACACGAATTAACGTACGTACCATCTGCTAACTAATATATATATATATATATATTGCCATGGAGATAGAATTATATAGATATTGTGTTAAACTTTATCCATGAATCACAAGTGGTTCGATGTTTTGTCCTTCGTAATCCTCTCTCTTTCTTTCTCCTCTCAAGTTAGAGGAAGATTAGTCACAAAACATGAATACAGTGTAGACTCCGAAAATTATCACGTAAAATTTTTATATTATTTTTGACATATTTTGATATCATGCTCTATAATTAGAATCACCATTTCTATATAGTTGTATATATATACACCTTTCATATTAGTTATTATTAAAAAATATTAATTGATATATATGTATATATATATTTGTAATATAGAATGAAACATATCATGGAGGAAGGATTTCGGCTGGCATCAAAGAACCAATATCAGCGGCAAGTTTTGGTGGTCTTCAGACAGAAAAGTATGACACGCATGTAAGAGTTTCATTCTCTCTTATAATATATTAGCTTAATTACTTGCATTATTTCTCTTTTATAAATAATTGTATCAACTTTCTCTTTATATTTTATCTTAAAATCAAATGAGACTTGTAATTTAACCTAATTTATTGGTCTGCTTTCGTAAAATGGTTATAGTTACACTATAGTGACTTGTAATTTAACCTAATTATTTTTTTTACTCTATATATTTTGTCTTTTATGTGTTGGAAGCATTTTTTTTACTCTATATATTTTGTCTTTTATGTGTTGGAAGCGTTAAAATCTCTAATATCAATTGTTAGAATTGATATTCACGTTGATACCGATTATATAATTTAAAATTTAAAATTCTAGAATACAATAACATACAGAAAAAAATTTTAAAAAAAAAACTAATATTTTATTAATGAAAAATATTCAATTATATCCTCTACGACATTATTGATCATTATTGATGTTACGCGACAATATCAATATATATATATATATAGCTATCAAATCATGACATATCACAAATTTGACTTTGATTTTGGATTATTACAAATAAACTTGTAAATATGATTTGGATAAACTTTAACTCTAACTAACTTTTAAATTAAATTTGGATTACTATTTTCAACATACTCTATTTTCAACATACTTTCTTAATTCAAACTTCATCTTCGTATAGTAAATTCCGTGAAATTTGAATTTTGATTTTGCAATTTTCATTGATGTTGTTGTCGCTGTCGGTTTTCTCTTGATGTCGTTGTCCCTTCACGGAATTTTGATTTTGCAATTTTCGTTGACGTTGTTGTCGTTGTCGTTTTTCTCTTGATGTCGTTTTTGCTGTCGTTGTCGTTTTTCTCTTGATGTCGTTTTTGCTGTCGTTGTGTTCGGGTTGTGTAGCACGATGTCTGTCCAATGATATTGTCATGTACGGAATCTTTGTCACTTATAGTCTTAATTATTTGTATAATTTTTAAAGATAAATGAATTTATCCAAAAATCTAAATCGATATTTTAAATTCGCAATGTGCGCGCTTTGTACCATATCAAAACTCTTTATTTTTAATTCCATAAATTTTGTCTCTCTTTTTTTTTCTTCATCCACATCATGACATTTGGTTATTTCTTCAATAGTATTAGAAAAAAGAGTCAATTATTTATTTGACTTTATTGGTAATTATTTCATCTTAAGAAAATTCTATACTTGTATCGTCAGTGTGATTTTTTTTTTTTTTTTTTTTTTTTTTTTTTTTTTTTTTTTTTGTTGGTGTGGATTTCATCGTTTTAATCATCAACATGTTCTTCACAAATTTGATCTTTTTCATGATTTTGATCAATTTTTTTTTTCCAACTTTCTTTGTAAATTGGGTCTTCTATATCTTCATTGTTGGGTTTAATTTCTTCTTATTCTTGAATTTTATTCTCTTTTTGCAAATCTTCTTTTCTAATTTTTGCTAAAATTCTTCACACTTCTCCTGCCATTTTTGTAGTTAAAATTTTTTTCAAACTACGATAAATCTACTGCTTTAAAATATATAACAGTACTTTATCAATAAAAAATATTCAATTATACCCTCGCAACTAATACTTTATCAATAAAAAATATTCAATTAGATTAGATTATTTGAAATTAACAAATCTATCTTTTAATTTAGATAATTTTAAATAAACTTTTAAATATAATTCGGATAAACTATCTCTAACTAACTTTTTAAATTAAGTTTGAATTATTTTTATTTATTTATTTCTAGAGAAAAATAGCATGCTTTTCTACGAAGCAATTAGATTTCAAATTCAGAAACCTTGAATATTAACTACTATATTCTTTATGATCAGTTGCGCTAGGAACGGTCGATAATTATTTGAATTACTATTTCCAACGTTATGACTTATTCATGCAGTGGGCAATTTACCAAACAAAAGATTCATCCGGCCCGTTTTATGGTTCTAAAGTTCAACTAAATATATATGGTGCGCCAAATACTAATTCCAAGCAAGCAAGCGCTTCTTTTGTTTTGCTTTCAAGTGGTGTTGGTGACCATTCCGATGCAATTCAGGCAGGATGGCAAGTAAGTAGTTTCTTGCAAAGTTTTCCAACAAACTTACTTAACTAGAATTTTGAGAACTGGATGATATATATTTTGATCTACGTGATTGGCAGGTACATCCTGCGATATATCATGATTCTGATGCACACTTCTTCATTTTTTGGGCTGTAAGTATTGAAAGATTTATATATTTATATTTTATGATGATCACTAAATGAGTGATTCAATATTGTAGAAATTTTATCCCTTTTTTTTTTTTTTTTTTTTTTCATTAATTCGATCTTATAGGCGGATGGCAACAAGAGAGGGTGTTTTGACCTTTTATGCGAAGGTTTTGTATTAGATAAATCCGCTAAAATGAAGCCGGGTTATAGACCTACTCCAGTTTCCGAATATGATGGACCGCAACGTTATTTTACGCTTAGAATACAAAAGGTGTAGTAAATTCTACATCTGGATATATATATACCTCAATTTTCAATTTTTACAACATTACTATTTGAAATTTAAGATATGATTTTAGACTTATATTTTGATTTTAAATTTACCGTAGAATTTAGATACTGGAGATTGGTGGTTATATAGAGATGACAGCGATGTTGCTGGACCTGTGGGCTATTGGCCAAAATCTCTCTTCACTTCTCTAGCAGACAGTGCATCTATTGTTCAATGGGGTGGAATTGTTCGCTCTGTCAGAGATCAGTTTGGTCCCTCGATGGGCAGCGGGCATTTTTCTTCAGAAGGAGAAGGGAAGGCAGCATACATTAAAAACATTAAGGTTGTCAATTCGATTGGCGATCTTTACACAGCTATCAAGAGCAGTGTAGTTTCCTCTGTTGACCGTCCATTTTGTTATGATGTTGGAGAATACAAGGATTCTAATGGATCTGGAGGTTCAGATGGATATGCAATTTTTTATTATGGTGGACCAGGTTGTAATGATTAATTTTGAAATAAAATAATGAGTAACTTTATCGAAGCTAATTGTCTTAACTTAATAAAATTATATAATTAATTTTATATATAGTTTAATTTTGTTAAAGAGATCAAAATTCACAAATATAAAAGGGGCAATTTTCTATATAGTCCTAAAAATTTCTCTGTTTTCAGATTTACCCTTCTTAGAAGGCTAATATTAAAACTACCCTTCTGCCGTTCCAACTTCTTTCCAAAATACCCCTGAAGTTAAACTCTGTTAGGGTACCCTTTGAAACTACCGTTATTTGTGTGTAATTACTATTTTGCCCTTTCAAATATACCTAAAACCCTAAAATCCTAAACCCTAAAAAATTCTAAAAAATCCTAAAACCCTAATCCCTAAACCCTAGAACCCTAAAAAACTCTAAACCCTAAAATCCTAAAAAACCCTAAAATCCTAACCCCTAAACCCAGACAAAATAGGTATATCTGATAGTTTTCAACTCCGATTATTATTTAACTCTAGTTTAACCCTAAAATAGGTTTTTTTATATTTCCAACTATGTTTATTTTAAAAATAAACGAAACGAGTAGCATGCTATCTTTTTCTCAAAAAAAATAATACTTAAAATTTTATGACAAATACAATATAATAAGTTTAAAAGGACATTTACTAAATGGTGGTGCATATTATTTAATTAATTTTTGCATTAATATAATAATTATATTTTTTTAATTACATAAAAATATTTCAGAAATTATAGATATAATTAAAGCTTTCGATATTAATTAAATTAAATTATTATTAATTTGTGATTAATTATTATAATTATAGCTAATAATAATCAAATGTTACTAAACAATCATGTACAATAATATTTTGAATTATTTATAAAAATATTTATTATATTAATATTAATTAATTATTATATCAAAAATTTAGGATTTATCAAAAATAATAGAGTACATTTATATTAATTAATAAAAAAATTAATTATAAGTATACTAATTAAGAATATTCTACTGGTTCTATATCATTCACTTATGATTTTTTTACTCAATGGATTGCCACAACCTTATACACAAAAATCTAAATCTCATATTTGAATATAAAAAAAAATAGATTTTTTCATAATTACAAATATGATAATGACAAAATAAATATATTTAGAAGATAACAGAACCTACTTATTTACATCAAAATAAACAATATAACTCAAAAAAATTATAACACAAGCATTAAGTTATACCACAACAAACAGAAAAATTAATTGCATTTAACTTGTATGAGTTATATCAAAATAAATAACAAAAAAATAATTACATTTTAGGAGAACTTAACCACCATTGCACTTAGGTTAAATTATAATTATATCTAGAGATTGGTGAATTCAAATGCCCCTTTAGTGGCGCCAAGAACAAAAAAAAAAAAGAAAAAAAGAAGAAGAAAGGCATGTTTAATGTTAAGGGACAGTTAATATTTTGATCAATATTGGAGGATCAGATATAATTAAGAGGGTCCACGAAAAAGGTGATCGATGTTTTATGTTCTTATTATACCATTATAAATTTATTTTTATAAACCAATTGGATTTAATATAGTTTATTTTTAGAAGAAAAATAAGTTGATTAGGAAGAAGTTTACTGCTATAATTTTTTTTTTCCTTTTTAACTGCGATTATTAAAGAATTGATAGATGTAAGGTTCATTTAGAACTAATTTTGGGAAAAAATTATTGACCTTTCGCCCCTCGATATGGCAATTGGTTTAGAAAAAGAAAAAATTTCGAAAGTGATTGGATCAATTAAGAGAAAATTTGTGGTTCATTCAGTATAATGCAATTAAGCCAACATCCGGTACTGAACGAAGGAGACTTTTTCGGAGAGTCACATAGTTGAGGGGGTCTTAGTACTGTTTTTTTTGTTCGTTTTTGGTCCAAGATGGCAATAGGAGAGCGAAAAAGGAATGGTATCTTGTACATTATTCTTAATTAGACTGAACATTATGGTGATTTATGAAAAATCAATAGACACCATATATATAGAGAACTAGAGGGCTACGACTATATATATATATATATATATATATATATATGATCTACATGCTATGCATAGAGACGTATTCTCAGGGTATTGTGAAGCTCCATATACATACATACATGCATGGCGAGCAAGAGCTTCTATTCTTTTGCATTCCTATGTTTCTCTTTTTTTTGTCTCGCTCAAGGTAGATTAGTGGCAAAGCATGAAGACTCAGGAAACTTCAAGAATCATCAGGTACAAATGTATATAACAACTCACCAAACTTTAGGAAATTACTATAATCATAACAACACATTTCTTCATATAAAAACGAAAAAATTATAAGTACAAAAAGATCTATATTTATAAAAGTATAGTAGTCGAATTTTTTCACCCTCTCTATATATAGAGAGAGAGCAGGACTCTGGAGTCGTTTTTGATGATGAAATTTTTAAATTGTTGATCTATTCGGTTAAATTTGATATAATATATTTAAAATATATAAAAACTAAAAGTTATAATTTTTTATTTTTATTTGTCTAGTAATCTAAAGAGCTCAAAATCAACTAATTTTATTAGTTGATATGTACTCTTTACATATTTAGCGGTGTAGAAGTATTTAAATTAGAAAAATTTTAATAGGTAAATTTTAATACTATATACAGAAAGATTAATATATTTGATCAAAAATTTTAGTATGCTAAATCATAATTTGTTATAAAATTTTTTTCAGCTGTTTAATTTTTACCCTTTCGAAAAACTAGGTAAATAATAAAGAAGAAACACAAATTTTATTTTTTAAATATTTTAAATATATTAGATCAAGTCTAATTAAGCTGATCGTTAATTCGAGACACTTTATCGAACTCAAATCTTTTTCCTTTCGTATTACCCTAGGCTCGCATCACTCTGCCTGCTCGCTTCGCAAACAGCTTAGAAGCACGAAAACCTTCGTGCTCCTAATTGACACTAGTATTACTATATGAGAGAGATACAGAGAGATAGAGAGAGTCAAACTATTATACTATCAATAGTATCCAATATTTGATTCTATCAAATTTTCTGCAGTTAAATTTATTTTTATAAATTATATCTATTACTTAGATCATATTATTTTACCAAGCAACCCACTAAACCATATGAGACTACTATCATTCTAGCCGCACTTACATTAATGTTAGTATCGAAAATCTAATACCACTAATGATTTGATGCTGTTAGTATTCTAATCTAATTTTCTATATATATATATATATATATATATATATATATATATATATATATATATATTTAAAATGGATCTAGTATATATGCTATAAAACACCAAGTCATTAGTACAAACTTTATTTTAACTTGTTGACGTTTTTCTGATCAAATTTCATTATATTTTTCATTCTAATTAAAAGTATCAATATATTCAAATAACTTCAAATTCTCTGTCACAAATTTGAACCAGCATTTAACTATTCCATTGTTTAACATGTTTCATACAGAATGGGATAGGCATCAATTACCATTCAATAATCGCTAGAGGCTACCGTCCTGCAGCCAATAATTTTCCTGTCGATAGCTCGGACGTTGCCGTTCATGTGAGATTTTCACTCTGCATAATAATTTACTTTTTATAGTTCAGGAGTTTTCTTTTTCTAATCTACCCTTCATTGTCTACATATATATATATATATATGTATATATGTAGTGGGCTGTTTATCAAACTACTGGAGAAGGCTCGTATTATGGTTCAAGAGTCCAACTAAATGTATATGGTGCACCAAATATTAAATCCAATCAAGCAACTTCCTCTTCAGTCTGGGTTTCAAATGGACTTTATGGTCCATCAAAAGATTTCAATACAGTACAAGCAGGATGGCATGTACGTAATTCGGTATTCTTTGCAGCAATTATTTTGATTTTTTGTATTTATCTATTGATATCTTTTACTTGATTTATGTGATTCAAGTTTTTACAAAGTTTGTTGTTATATTTAGATTTTGCTGAGTATATAACATTTTTCTCTATGCACGTTAGGTGAATTCGGCACTTTATCATGACTACAATGTTCACTTCTTCACTTATTGGACAGTAAGTATAAGTTTTTTTTTTTTTTTTTTTTTTATTACGACAGTTAAAAAAATAATTTGGTGGTGAATGAGTTCCGATAACGATTTTGTCTTCTTCTTCAGGCAGATGGCTATAATTCTACGGGCTGTTTTGATCTGTTCTGTAAAGGTTTTGTAGTAAATACGTCGTCCCAACTTGTGCCAGGAGATACGTTATTTCCTGTCTCCACATATAATGGAGCACAATATTATTTCACGATTAGAATACAAAAGGTATAAGTAATTTTAACATGCTGATAAGAATACTTGCAGGTTTTCACAACATGCACTTTAAATACTAGTAAACACTTCTATAGTTTGTATTTATACTTTGGTACTCTCATACGGCATAGTCTAAAAATTGAAGATCAACCTTCTTAATTAAGCTTGTGTCTACCTGTCAAAACTTTTGTTAAATTTTTAGCGACTTTTGTAATTATTGTACAGAAGATATACAATAATTTTTCCTCCATACTAACTAATAATTTTTCCTCCATATATAGGATTCAAATTCCGGAGATTGGTGGTTATATAAAGATGAGGAAAATAAACCAACAATGCCTATAGGTTATTGGCCAAGATCTCTCTTCACTACTTTGGCAAATAATGCATCTAATATTGAATGGGGTGGATTTGTTCGTTCTCGGAAAAATGATGAGAGCCCTCCAATGGGCAGTGGACATTTTCCTTCAGAGGGTGAAGGAAAAGCAGCATACCTCAAGAACATTAAGTATATTTCACCTGGAGGTAGAATTTACACACCTCCAGGAGAAATACTTAGTTCTTATGTTGACAGAAAAGATTGCTACGATGTTGGAGATTTCGACAGTTCAGATACGAATCAAGGTTTTGACGGCTACGGAAAATTTCTTTTCGGTGGACCAGGTGCTTGTACTAATTAATTAGTGGATAAAAACTCTGAATAATTTATGAAAGAAAAATTAGTGAAACATCGTCTTATGAGACGACATTAAAGTGACACAAGTATGAGCAATATTTTGTGATATGAAATTATTATATATGCATTTTTATTTGAAGTTATGTGATTCAATCTCAATTTGGGCGTTCGGGTTTGGTCAACGAGTTTCATTTAATGCTCCATATACCGGTCATATATATACTGGTTAACAAGTCAAACTCATTTACTAATTAAGATTTATAGATGGATGTTTTAATTAATTTGGTCAAACATGCTTTAGTGTTGTGGTAAAGTTTTTTTTGAAACTTCAGACGAGTTGAGTTAGACGTATTGTGTTTATTAAATTATATTTAGATGATAAATTTAAATAATGTTACTTTTAGTTATAAAAATTTCTAAATATTTTGCCATCTAAAATTTTTGATATATCTTAGGAGGTAGCCTGATTAATCAAAAATCATGATTTAAATTTAATTACAACTCAAAGCTCGATTTTTATTACCGTTTAGTCAAATTATTAAAGTTGGAAGAGGTTAATGGATTTGAATTTGAACCTAAAGCTTAATACAAAACCAAAAATATAAACACGTAGTGTACTACGTAAAAAATCTCAAAGTTCAGTACTACAACAATAAAAAAAAATAATACAAACCGTGCGTGCTTTTCAAAGGTCAGTACTACAATAATAATAGAAAAAAAAAGAAAAAACGAAAAGGAGAAAATAGTACTCTCTTTTTTTTTCTTTTTTTGTTACGAACCATTTGAATAGTTTAAAATATAATTTTTATTAGAGCATAATAAACTGTAGTTAAAAAATAGAGTAAAATAAAAGCCCAGACTAATAAAAAAAAAAAATTATCAAATTTATACAATAAACATTCAAACACTTTAAAATTTAAAATTATAAAATATTTTAAAATCTAGAATTTTTTATTTCAGTTAAACTAAAACAACAATTTAAAAACTCCATGTCGATTTTTTAAGTATACAAACAGATCCATACTCTAATCCTCTAGAGCAAGGTTGTGGGTCAATACGGATGGCGAAATACTAAATAAATCTATATGGTGTGCCAAATACTAAATCCAATCAAGTAAGCTCGACTTCTCTTTATTGGGTTTCAAGCGGTCCCAAGAGTTTAAGTCAATGTGCTATTAGATTTTTGACACTTAGATTTGGATGAAAAGATGTATAGTTAAAATATGTGGCGTCCTAATTTATCAAGGGATCACCTAATCATGAGCTATTCTAATTCTAACACGTTTAACTCTTTTAATTTTTTGGACCTTACTACCATCCAAAATACTATAATCGGATTAAAAGATTTAATTCTGTTATATCATTTATATATATAGGATTAATCCAAATTTCAGAGACGTCATATTTTTCTTCCCTTTAAATTCTAATGTCCACGTCAGGTTCAAATACACTCACAAGTATCGATGTAGAACTCGTCTCGCTAGTATTAGTCGACTTTGTGGGGAGTTGCACTCCACCTATAACGATCATTAGCTGGGAAGCCACACTCTACTTGCTACATAACCCTAGCTCAGTCGAAACTCATTTCACACTTCTGGCTGGTGATTGACTTTGATACAACTGTGACGCCCTAACTTCCCAGGGGATCGATCAACCATTTTAGAACTAATCTAATTCTAGCATACTCAACCCTTTTAACCTTTTGGACCTTACTACCACTCAAAATACTATAGTCAGAATAAGAGATTTAGTCCTATTATATTATTTATATATATGACTAATCAAAATTTCGAAAATGTCACATTCTTTTCCCTTTAAGTCCTGACGTCGATCCACGTCATGCTCAAGCACACCTCACAAGCATCAGGCGATGTGAGACTCGTCTCGCTAGCCTTAGTCAACCTTGTGGGTAGTTACACTTTACCCACAATGGTCATTTGGCTCAGTCGAGACTAATTTCACATTTCCTGGTGCTAAAAATTTGTAAGCACCAATGACTTGATATTTTTAAAATTATAGAAGTTCAATTATATATATATATATATATATATATATATATATATATATATATATATATATATATTCCGTTATTATATTGATAAAAGTACCAAATAATTGGTTTTTGTAAGTTTCCTACCGTTAGATATATTCTTTTGACTAATTTTATCTTTTAAATCATGCTATTTTACGAACCACTCATTAAATCTAAAGAATTCACTATCATCCTAGCCGCAATTCTTTTCATCCAAAGGTTAAAAATCTACTAGCACCATGACTTTGTATTTTTAAAAATATAAAAGATCAATTATATATATATATATATATATATATATATATATATATATATATATATATAGGAAGAGTATTTTGATTTTTTATTAATTTAAAAAATATATAATAGGCCGGCACAACACTAGCGTCCAAAAAAAATGCCACTTGGCACAGTACAGTCCGATCCAGACTGATCCCATTAATTTCATCTTTTACATTCAAAAGAGGAATACAACACTAGAAAAAACATTCCTATAAAAGTATGATGTCTCCATTCTGCGTAAAAGGTATTTGAATATGTTATTAATTGTTGAAAATTATTAATAGCAAGACATAAACCACATTGCCTTAAAAATATATCCCGAGAATTATCGACCTAATACGTAGAATTCAACGTAGAATCAATTATTAATATTATTGCACAGAAGGAAAAAAAAAAAAAAAAAAAAATCAAAACAAAAGATACCACAAAAAGCCAAAGCATATTTATCCACATACTATCTATTAATATATAATAGGTTGCCATGGAGATGGGATTGTAGAGATATTGTTAAACTTTATACATGGCGCACAAGTGTTTCTATATTTTTACTTTCGTATTCCTTTCTCTTGCTTGTTACTCTCAAGTTGAAGGAAGATCAGTGGGAAAGCATAAACACATTGTATACTCCAAGAATTATCAGGTGAAAGGCGTCACATTCTTTTTGGCACATCATATTATGTTTCTCCAGTAGAAGTGTATAATTTGTAATCATGCTCTATAATTAGAGTATGTTTCTTGTGTTTTCGCAAGTACGAAAGTTTTCATACTTATAATTTTTTTCGATGATAGAATATTCGATTTGACGGTTGGTTTCGTAAAACACGATTTATGCTATTATAGTTATTTAAAAATTTAATTTTATAATTTTGTATATTATTTACTATATGATCAAAGAGTCTAAAAATTTACTATTTTAATTTTTGATGTGGCACATTTGTACGTTCAACCGTATAGAATAATTTAAATTAAATAAAATTTTAATAGAAAATTCTACTTATCATCATAGAGAGTTGGATCAATACTTTCGATTTAAAATTTAATTATTTTTTATGAAATTTTTATTTTTAGTCGTTTATTTTAAAACTTTTTGTTCACTAGACAGACGATGCTAAAAAATTATAAAATTTATTTTCTAAATTGTTTCAATACTATAGATCATATTAATAGAAATCAATGGAGGAATAAAATATTTCATCATATACTTTTCAAATTATAGCAACCTACCTTTTATAATTATATCAACATTTCAATGCTATGTACACATTTGGTACAATTTATTATTACAAAATAATAATTGAGATATATACTACAGAATGAAACGTATCAAGGAGGAAGGATTTCGCCTAGCATCAATGAATCCATATTAGCACCAAATTTTCTTGGTCCCCAAAAGGAAGACCCGAAATATGTTCGCCATGTAAGAGTTTCATTCTCCTTCCCTCTTATAATGTATTGATTTAATTACTTACATTATTTTTTTGTATAAATAATTATATAAATTTTTTCTTATATTTTATCTTAAAATCAATTTGACCAACGAGGGTCGTAACATTTATCAAATGTAATTTATCAAATGTAATGACATAAACAGAAAATTTGTACTGCAAAGTATATAGCAGCTTAGGTCTTTGAATATAAATACAAGATATAATATGCCAAATAATTCTTTTGGCATTATATATGGAACCACATCAAACAATTGCCCTCTATTTTTAGGCTTAATTAGAAGAGAAAAAAAAAACAAAAATTGTTGCAATTTTTATGTAATGAAAACTAAAACACGAGCTAAAATGTAACGAGGATTTGTAATTTAGCCTAATTTATTAGTCGTCTTCTTTGGCAAAATAGTGATAGTAACACTATTTCTGTTTGTTGCTACTATTTAAGATCAGTTTTATTATTATTATTATTATTTTTATATTGTCTTTCATGGTTTGTTCTTGCAGTGGGCGGTTTACTACGCAAAATATACGGCTGGCCCGTTTTATGGTGCTAAAGTTCAACTAAATATATATGGTTTGCCAAAAACTAAATCCAGTCAAACGAGCTCGTCTTCTGTTTGGGTTCAAAGTGGTGTTAGTGGCCCATCAAAAAATTTCAATTCAATAGAGGCAGGATGGATAGTACGTATAATTTTCTTGCAAAGCATTCTAACAAACCTTCTGGTTAACTAGAGTTTTGAGTTTTGAGTAGTGGATGATATTTTGATCTACGTGATTGGCAGGTAGATCCAGAAATATATCATGATTATGATACTCACTTCTTCATTTATTGGACAGTAAGTGTAGAATATATATATATATATATATTTTTTTATCAGAATTCCTTATTATTATTTTTTTTATTTTAAATTTCTTTTTTATAGGCGGATGGCTACGAGTCGACCGGTTGTTTTGATCTTCAATGTAAAGGTTTTGTATTGGATAAAAATGCTAAAATGAAGCCGGGTTATAGGCCGACTCCAGTTTCCGAATATGATGGAGCACAACGTTATTTTACACTTAGAATACAAAAGGTATAGTAAATTTTACATCTAGATAGAATAATTCTCAATTCTTTAGACATATATATTCCATAAGTCTCAAGCAAGTTTAACGTCGTCTTTATCAGTACTGATATTTTGATTTAAATTTATCGTAGAATTTTAAAACGGGAGATTGGTGGTTGTATAGAGATGACAGCGATGTTGCTGGACCTGTGGGCTATTGGCCAAAATCTCTCTTCACTAGTTTAGCAAATGGTGCAACTATTGTTCAATGGGGTGGATTTGTTAGCTCTTTGAAAGGTGAGAGCGGCCCCCCAATGGGCAGCGGGCATTTTTCTTCAGAAGGAGAAGGGAAGGCAGCATACATTAAAAACATTAAGGTTGTCAATGCGAAGGGCAATCTTTACACAGTTATCAAGAGCAGTGTAGTTTCCTATGTTGACCGACCAGATTGTTATGATGTTGGAGAATACAAGGATTCTAATGGATCTGGAGGATCCGAAGGATATGGATTTAATCTGTTTGGTGGACCTGGTTGTGCTAATTAATTCAAGAATAAATTTATGAATAACTTATATATTGAAGCAAATTGTTATGTCTTAACATGCATGAAATTAAGTACCAAATTCTCCAGGCATGAAATAATTTAATATGGAATATCTGTTTTGACCGAAATTGTGTTTACATGTAAGTATTGATAGTAGCTCGGAAGCAACTTTCGGTAGCATTTAGGTCCATTTGGTTTGAAATAAGTGAAGAAATAAAATTCATACTTTATTATTTTTTATATTTATTTTGTTGTAACGGTCCGTTTGGAAAATCTTTGAATGGACCACTTTATTCTGCTTTTTAAAAAGTATTATTTTTTTATTAATCAGCCCGGATGGCCTAACAGCGTAAAAAGATAATGACGTATTATTAAGGTTTCGCAGTACTTTTGGGAAAAAAAAAAAAAAAACTCAGACCGGAGAAAATTGTTTTCCTATTTCTGCGTATCACTTCTCTCGCCCTCTTTCGCATTTCACCCTTTTTTTTAAATTTAAATTTAAATTTTAAATTTTAAATTTTATATTTAAAATTTTTAATTTGAAATTTAAAATTTTAAATTTCACATTCAAATTTTAAAATTTTAAAATTCAAATTCAATTTTGAAATTTTGAAATTTAAATTTTAAATCCTAATTTTAAAAATAAAAATTTAAAAATATATATTTAAATTTAATATTTTGTATTGAAAGTTTAAATTTAAAATAGATTTTTTTTTTTAAAGTTTACAATCCAAATAGTAAAAATAGAGTAATATTTTTACAGTGTATTGAATTTTTCAAAATATCACATACATTGTAAAAAAAAACTCTGTTTTATTTTTTTACTAGTTAAATACCCGCGCTTCGCTGCGGGAACTAAAAAATAATTAGATATTAAACATAATTTATTTACAATTAAAGCAAAATGTAACCAAGGAACAATAATCCTAGAGTTATAAGGATACTAAAGGCATACCCTGAGAACAAATTATAGCAATGCACTAAGTTTAAAGACAGAGAACCAATATAGGAGTAAATTGGTTGTCTAACAATTAGGCCTTACCAAAATATAGTTGGTTGCCTAACAATTAGACCGTCCAAAACCTATACCCCTTTACCTTAATAAACCGATTACGATGGCATGAACCGGATGGAGCGTACACAATATTTCTAGGGGAAGTCAACACAAAAAGGAGCCAGGCATGTAGTTAGAATTAAACAACATAACATGAAATTTGGTAATAGGCGATTCAAATCTAGTAATCTAAACCGCAGGTAAATAATATCAGGAACCACAATTAGAATGAACGTTAACTAATTTAAATCATAAGATGGAATTTAGCTATAATACATGGAATAATTAAATACAGTAAGTAAGATCATACGTGTTTTATTTACAATTAAAGCAAAATGTAACCAAGGAACAATAATCCTAGAGTTTAATATACATCCTAAAAATCTGGGACAATCTTCAATGGTCACATCAACCACAAAGTAAAATCTGAGAAATCTTACAAAGAAGATTTAGTAATTATGAAAATCAGGAGAATATTTTAAGATCACATCAAACATCATTTTCAAGGATTTAGTAATTATGAGTATAGAATAGTCACATAAAGCTGAGAGCAAATCTTACATAGAAAATCTTCTAAATCTTTAGTTATCACATCAAGGAAATCTTCTAGTATTACAAAAAAAAACTATAGTAATTATGAAAATCATTATGTTGAATCATATAGTAAATTTATAAAGAAAACATTAAATTGATGAGCTTAATAAATTCTATGTAGTTAGAATTAACTGATTTGATCTTATATTTATTAATTTCCGGAATTATTCCAACTACTGTAATTTAAAAGTTAGCTTAGTATGTTATATGAAAGAATCTGGCACATTCTTCAATACATAATTTAGCATATCACTTCCAAATTTTTGGGTTATGATAGGAGATCTTCAGGTGTCACATGAATTTTGGGAAGAGTAAAAGGGTATTTATGATAGCAAAATCTATCATAATGTAACAAAACTGTCAAAATCTGTTGTAAATATTTGGAGAATAACTATTTTTAGGAAAACGAAATCGAATTATATATTTAATATGATAGCAAATCTACTGTAATTTAATAAAACTATACAAATCTGTTTAAAATTTTTGAGGAATCATTATTTTTAGAAAAAAAAGATATCAGTCAAATCAAATCATATATTTAAATATTATATTTAACATCAATGAAATCAAATTATATATATTTAATTTAATAACAAATTTACTATAATCTAACAAAATCAAAATTTTTGGGAAATGATCATTTTTAGGAAAACAGCATTAATCAAATCAAATCATATATTTAACTATTATATTTAAATATTAATGTTACAAAATTTTATCTTATATTATATATAATATATTTATTGCAAAATATTAATTGATAAAACTTAACTGATATAAAATAATACATATTAGATATTTAACTAATTTATTCCTACACCTTAGGTGATATATAATAATATTTTAATTAACTATTAATTTACTAATTTATTCCTACACCTTAGGTGATATATAATAATATTTTAATGTAACTATTAATTTCACGAAATCTTTTATATACTTATACACTTATATATAATATAATATAACAAAACTGTTCGAAATTATTCAAAATCTTTGGGAAATGATCATTTTTAGAAAAACGACATCAATAGGATCAAATCATATATTTAATTTAAATATTCAATAAAATATTAATCTTACAAAATTTTATCTTATATTACAAAATTTTACATATTTGATATATAATAATAATATTTTAATTACTGATATTTAACTACAAATCACATATTTAACTATTAATTATTATTACCATGTCAATTTGTGGAAATTGATAAATCTTAGGGAAAAAAAGAGAGAGTAACTACAATAGAAAATCTTGTAAAATATACAAATATCTGGTACAGAAAAAAAGAGTACTTATGATATAATTTGTCAAAATCGAAAAATTTATCATAATTTGAGAAAATAAATGAATTAATCAAATTAAATATTTAAATATTATCTTTATAAAAAAATCTGCCATAATTAATTATAACTATAATAAAAAATTTCATTGATGTGATGTTCCCAAAAATTTTCTATTGGGAACATCACATAATTTAAACCATAATTATAATATATATTTTTATTTGATGCAGGAATTCTCAAAAAAATTTTATTGATGTGATAGTTTAAAATATATTATTCTATATATTATACTATATGTAATATTTTCTATTAGGAACATCACATTAATGTGATGTTTTCAAGAAATTTTCTATTACATATTATATATATATATATATATATATATTTATATATATATATATTTATATATAAAATCTGCTAAAAATTTATAATAAATTATAATTTTTTGGGAACATGAATGAAATAAAATATTTAAATAAATCTGCTCAAAATTTGTTAAAAATTATTTTTTTTTTTTGAGAACATTACATCAATAAAATGATATATGTATAATAATATTTGTATATTTTTTTAAAAATAATTATCTAGTCTTAATTGAAATTTTTATAATTAATTTTATTTGACAAAGATATAAATCTTGACTAATATAAAATATTTATCTAATCTTATGTATAATATTTTATATTTTTATTTTTAAATTATAATCGTGTTAAGGAAATCATGCATTTTCCCAATAATGATTATTAGAATTAGAATTCAAAGAAAAGTAAAAAGATTGATTTTTTGTTGCAGATCCATAAAAAGAAACGATCTTCGAGTAAAAACCACCACAGAGAACACTACTGATCACATTTTTAACCTTAAAAAGAACACACCTGTTCTAAGTACTTCAAATTTTTTTAGTCAATATCCATAAAAAAATTAATATTTAGACAAAAGCAAGCACAATTAGGATAAAAAAAAAGGGAGGGTAGGGAATTACGGGTTGCAGATCCTCGCGCTTGAGGTAAAGGTTGACCCCGAGCTTCTCCGAGAGCTTGGTCGCCAGCTGAAGGGGGGACTCGATCGCCACGTCGTACACCCGCGACGTCAGCACGTTCGTCAGGTACTCCATCGGGTCGAGCCCCTCCGCCGCCGCTGCCGTTCGATCCGAGATTGCCCCCAGGAATCCGCTCTCGTACTGGAGCGAGTCAGGCGAAACCCTCTTTAACGTCAGCGCCGAGGAGGATGATGATGAGGAGGTGGCGGTAGCTGCGGATTCCCTTCGATGCGTGGTGATCGCCGCGGCGGCGAAAGAGGAGGATGAGGAGGATGAGGAGCAGGAGATCACGGCGGAGGCGGCGGTGGTGGAGGGGTTTGCGACGGGGCGGAGGCGGAGGCCGAGGCCGAGGGCGCGACGCAGCGGAGGAGCGGGGCCACCGGAGGCGGCGGCGACGGCGGCGGTGGCGGTGGCTGCGGGGGCGGCGGAGACCTCCATTGTAGGAGTAGGAGCAGGAAGGAGAAGGGGAAGCGGAAGGGGAGAGAAACCGGAGCGGGAGAGGAACCGGTTGCGCGCGAGCTTCTCGAAGCTTCCCTCGACATCGCCCCACGCGTCGGCGCGGCTCCGGCTGATGAACGGGAGCCCTCGGATCGCGCCGCGCGCCGCCCCCGGGCGATCCAGCCCCCGCGCCCGCGCTGCCATCGCCCGCTCCCGCCGCGCCGCGCGCGCCGCCAGGGCATCCTCCACCGCCGCCTCGCCGCTGCCGCCGCCGCCTGTTAGGAAGAACAGGAACAGAGAGAGAGAGAGAGAGAGAGAGAGAGAGAGAGAGGGAGGGAGGGAGGAGGGAGGGGAGGCAGGAAGGGAGGGAGGGAGGGGAGGGGGAGAACCGAGGAGTGAGGGGGGGTTGGGGAACCGAGACGTTAAAGTGCACAGGAGGTTCGGAGCTAGCATAGGAGCACCCGAAGCACAGGAGGTTCGGTGATAGGCTCAGAGCAAACGAAGCATAAAAAAAGAACACGTCACTCAAATGCATGAGAAGCCGGCACGTATGCTTTTAGAAACCGGCAAATTATAATTTGTATAGATGATTGCCAAATGACCTAAGTCAAAAAAAATAATATAACTTTAGATACGTTATGAATAAAATTCAATTTAATTGTTTAATATGTTAGCTTTTGTAGGAACACGTTTATCACTATATCTAGGATATAACGTAATCCACTTACTTATAACAAAAATGAACAAAACAACTTAAAAAATTAATTACACCAGTATTAAATTATACTAAAACAAATAGAATAAATAATTGCATTTAATTTTCAAGTTATATGAATTATATCAAAAAAAATAACGAAAAAATAACTACACTTTTCGATATTGGGATATAATTATAAGTGAATAGATATACATCCTCACATCAAGCAAGTAATATTAAATTTATCTATATTATTTTATTTATTACTTAAAAATATTGTTCATAATATATATTTTTTTATACAGATAATTTACAGTAATATAAAATAATTTTTCATAGTAGTATTATTCACAGTAATAATTTTACTTGAAACAAAAAAATGATGCAAATATTATAAAAATTAAGAAATTGATGCATGAGAAAGTGAAGTAGGAGAGAGGAAAAAAATAATTTTTTTCTCTTAATTAACATATAAATTTATATAAATATTATTAAACTATTTTTTTTAATTTATCAAAATAAAATTAGATTAGAAATAATTTTTTGAAAAAAAATTAGATTGAAAATATTTTTTTTTAATAAAGCTAGATAGGACATTTTCTCCCACATAGTTGAGGGGGTCTCAGTATATATATATATTTTTTCCTTAATTTTTTTGGTTCGCAATAGGAGAGCCAAAAAGGAATGGTATATATTTTGTATTCCATTTTTAATTAGACTCTAAATATTATGGTGATTTATGAAAAGTAAATTAACATATACCATAGAAAACTAAAGAGCCTAGACTATATATATTTGATCTACAGCCATAGACGTATTCAGGGTATTGTGAAGCACCATATATATACGTACATACGTACATGCATGGCGAGCAAGAGCTTCTATTCTTTTTCATTTGTATGTTTCGCTCTTTTTTGTCTCGCTCAAGGTAGATTAGTGGCAAAGCATGAAGACTCGGATAACCCCATGAATCATCAGGTACAAATCTAATATTTTAATAGATTCTTATGTAATTTCTCTCTTGTTTTACAAAATTTTTATTATTAAATCTATTTTTTTAATTATTTTTATTTTTTAGATTATATAATTTATCAATCATGCACCAATTAAATCGTAAGAAATTATTATCAATCATGCACCTATATATTTTTAAAAAATATATATCATTTGAGTTTTTAATCATAACAAATTAATAATTTTTCTTACATAGCTTAATTAAATGAAAAAGATGCAATTCATTTTGGTACAAACTTTGGTTTAATTTGTTGGTTTTTTTCGATCAAAATTCATGATACTTTTCATTCTAATTAAAATTATCTATATATTGAAATAGCTTCATATTGTCTTTGACAAAGTTGAACTAGCTAGCATTTTACTATTTGATTATTTAATGATGTTTTGCTTCATACAGAATGGAACAGGCATCAATTATCATTCAATAATGGCAAGAGGTTATCATCCTCTCGATAGATCGAATGTTGCCGTTCATGTGAGATTTTCACTTCATTTGCGCTTTAATTTATTTTAGTCCTTTCTTTTCACTCTATACATGTTGAGAGGTTTTTTATAGGTTAATTAGTTGTTTTTTTTTTTTTTTTCTAATCTTATCTTCATGATTTTTATATGCAGTGGGCAGTTTATCAAACTGATGAACGTGTGTTATATGGTTCAAGAGTCCAACTATATGTATATGGTGCGCCAAATATTAAATCCAATCAAGCAACTTCTTCTTCAGTTTGGGTTTCAAATGGACTTTATGGTCCATCAGAAAATTTTAACACAGTACAAGCAGGATGGCATGTACGTAATTTGGCCACATAGTATTCCAACTCTTTGTGGCAATTATTCTTAAATTTTGTATTTATTTATTGACACCTACTTTATTTATGTGATCCAAGCTTTTACAAAGTTTCTAGTTATATCTATATTTTGTTGAGTGAATAACATTTCACTCTATGTAATGTTAGGTGAATCCGACAATTTATCATGACTATAATGTTCACTTCTTCACTTATTGGACAGTAAGTATAAGTTTTTTTTATTACCACATTTAAAAAAGTGATAATTTGATGGTGAATGAGATAATAATTTTATTTTTTTCTTCAGGCAGATGACTATAAATCTACTGGTTGTTTCGACCTTTTTGTAAAGGCTTTGTACTGAATAATTCATCTCAGCTTGTTCCAGGAGATACGCTATCTTCAGACTCTGGAGCACAAAATTATTTAATGATTAGAATACAAAAGGTACAACTAATTTTAATATGTTGATAAGGATTTTTTATTTTCACAACATACACTTCATATACTACTGAATTTTTTTTTTATAGCTTGCATTTATACTTTGACACTCATATGACCTAGACAAATAATTGAAGATCAATTTTTTTAAACTTGTGTTATCTACTTGCCAAAACTTGTTAAATTTTTGACAACTTTTGTAATCATATATGTCTTTTCTTCGCTATCAAGAATCTGTTTGGCAATCATTAAAAAAAATATATTTTTATTTTATAATATATTTAATATCTTAAAAAAAATTATAATTTATAAAAATATTATTTTATTTTTTTTTTCTATTTGTACTGTGAACTTTAAAAATAATACTCTATTTTAAATTTAAAATTTCAATACAAAAATTTAAATTTAAAAAAATAAATTTTTAATTTTAAAATTTTAAAATTAGGATTTAAATTTCAAATTTAAAAATTTTGAAATTTGAATATGAAATTTTAAATTGTAAATTTTAAATTTTAATTTTCAAATTAAAAAATTCAAATAAAAAATATAAAATTTTATAATATTAATTTTAAGTTTTAAACATAAAATTTTATTATTTTTAAAATAATAAATTTTAATTTTTAAATTATAAATTTTAATTTTATTTATTTTAAATTTCTAAAGGGGGCGAAATATGAAAGAGGGAGAGGGAGAACTCGTATACGAAATGGGAAAAAAAATTTCGCCGGTTTAAGCTATTTCTTTTCCTACAAAAATATTTCAAAATATCAAACTAACTAATAAAAACAATATTATTTTTAAATAATAGAATAAACTAATTTAAAATTCTATTTTTCTGATTTTTCAAACTAACCCTAACTTTTAATTATTCCTCCCTAGGATTCAAAATCTGGAGATTTGTGGCTATACAAAGATGATGAACATAATCCAGCAATGCCTATAGGTTATTGGCCAAAATCTCTTTTCACTACCTTGGCAACAAGTGCATCTAATATTGAATGGGGGGCTTTGCTGGTTCTTGGAAAAGTGATAAAAGCCCTCCAATGGGCAGTGGACATTTTCCTTCGGAGGGTGAAGTAAATGCAGCAATCGTCAAGAACATTAAGTTGATCTTCCCTGCAGGTGAAATCGCCACACCAATCGATAATATACTTAGTTCTTATGTTGACAGAAAGGATCGTTACGATGTTGGAGATTATGAGAGTTCAGATAAGAACAATGGTTTTGACGGCTATGGAAAATTTCTTTTCGGTGGACCCGGAGGTTGTACTAATTAAATGGTGGATAAATTTTTTTAATAATTTATTGAAAAAAATATTTGTGAAAGAGTGTCTCAAGAGACATTAAAGTGGCACAAGTGTGATAAATGTTTTTTTTTTTTAGAAGTATTTTGAGTTATGAAATTATTATATATGTATTTTCTTTTATTTGAAAATATTGGATTTTAACCATAATTTTGCTGTTAATTTGCAATTTTGTGGGTTTAATTGGGATTAGCATTTTTCTTTTCTAAATGAGTTTTTGTTGTAAACGGGTTGACTTATTAATTTGTCATTATATGCGACCTATACTGGTCAACAACTCAAACTCAATTAACTGGCCAAACCTATTGCTATTAACATATATAAATTTTCAATCATTTTAACCACATGGCAAGACGATTTTTTTCATTCTTTCCAATATGATTCTTTATTATTTAATTATCAAAATTATAATTATTTTTTAATCAATATTATCAATGATAAGATATATCAAGAGTCATAAATCATTCATAAGATTGTAGTTGACTTATTGGATATTTAATTTAGATATTAGTGGGTATCTTAAGTGTAGGCTTAGTGGGTGAGTTATATATATGAACCTATAAATAGTGGAGTTAGCTAAAACCAAAATGACAAAACAGAGTTGTATCTTATAGTTGTTATTTTTTAAATAAGAGAGTACATAGTTTTTCTGTGAAATCTCTACTTTTTTCTCTTTTTTCTATTTTTGCACTTAGTCATAGAGCGCGAAGGTACGAGCTAGGAAACGAAAAGTAAGGCTTGCCCTCTTCGAGCAGGAAGGTGGGTGCCGCACAAACTTTTGCTAAGCGAAAAGTTTAAGTATGTATTTTTTATCTCAAATTATTTCATCATAATATTTTTTTTTTCTCTCTTTTGATGAATATGATGTCATCGGGCTATACCTCCGCCGCGGTCGAAGGGATTGTCGTCACCTTTATTATACCTCTACCGGTGATAAGATGTCATCGGGCTTATTTCCACCGTCAATAATAAGAGACTTTTAATGAATATGATAAATACGATACACAAAAAAATATTTAATATTTTATTATTATTAATTATTTTTATATTTTTTATCCGCTATGAAATGCGGGCTCCTTCACTAGAAAAATTTATATTTGAATGTTGTATTTTGAAGATTTTATGCTTTTACCAATGTTTTAGTCTGTGACAGATTGCTAGGGCTTTAGTGCTATATATATATATATATATATATATATATATATATATTTGAGTTTTTATTCTAGTAGAAAAATAAGTTTAGAAATATTTTTTTTTTAAGAAAAACAGTAGCTCGCTATGCATTTCATTCATTAAGTTAAATATATTATATTTATTAAATTATATTTTGATTATAAATACAGATTATTTTTCTTTTGGTTATAGTTAATGTTGACACAAAATGTCACGCCCGAGCACACAGTGGAAGCCTCGGGCGCGCAACAGACTCGTCGCATGTGTGAGGACGCACCCCACACACGTGATGCGTCCAAAGCTATCCTACGAAAGATCAATAAAACTATACTAACATCTATCACTGAACAAAAAAAAAAAACATACAAGATTCACCTCACAAAATAAATAAATACAAGTAAAGAACCCTGTCCTGGCCAGTCTCGATGTTCAGTGCACCAAACTAAACTATCAACAAGGTGGACTATCTCTATCAAAATAAAAATCTGACAGTGGTTGCTATTTATAGTGCAATCTCCTTATCTCGGTCCGGAGTTGACTCAGAAGGTCCTAAAAAAATAGATCACAAGCGGGTGTGAGAACTACAAAACAGTAGTTCCCATTAGGTACGGTCGGCGACAATCACGGCCTACCCACTAGGTCTACCAGAGACAAGATAGTTAAACTAAAAAAAAAAAAAAAGCGAGTAACTAAGTATAACCGAAAATAAGATAAAAATAATGTTACGCTATCATTCCTCTACAATCAAACCCAAAAGATCTCTACCCAAACCCAAACGCAACACTAAACCAATACTAACCGTCCGATGAGCAAGATGATGATCCAATACATTTAGTTGGCCACGATAAGTCTCGTCGAGGCGACATCCTTCGCACAAAGATCACGGAGCAACTGTGGAATAGACGATAGGAGAGCATATTCGAGAAGATGTAATAACTTTTTTTATTTCTTGAACTTGACGATTTTACATATGCTTTTTTAGTTAATGTACTAATTATGTTTGTTAGAACGTAGCTTTGAATGTTTGGTGACTTTGTGGCTATATATTTCATTGCTTTAACTTTAGTTCCAACCTGATGCTATGTGAAGTCTGAATTTTTTTTTTTGCATGCACCTTTACTTCCACCCTGTAGCTATCCAAACTTGTAATTTTTTTTTTTCTTTACTTGAGCATACCTTCCAATATGAGGCTATATGAAATTGCGGCTATGTGAACACTGATTTTTTTTTGTTAACCGATTAACTTCTAAACTGTAGCTATCTAAACTTGAAATTTTTTTGTTTTCTTCACTTTAGCTGATCTTCCAATCTGAGGCATGAATCTGCAGCTGTGTGATTTTCATCAAGTTCTCCGAATTCTTTTATTATTTGCACTATGAGGCTATGTGATATTCATTTTTTACTTACTTAAGTTGAACCAGAGGAATGAGGCTATGTGAACATGAAATTATTTTTCGTATTATACCTTTACTTTAAACTTGAGGCTATGAGAAGATTATATTTTTTTCTTTCTTCATTATCAATTACAATATGCGGCTATGTAAATATTTTTTAAATTGATTTATCTTTAGTTCTAATCTGTTGCTATGTGAACTTTAATTTTTTATATTTGCGGTTTAACTTCCAATCTGTAACTAACTAAACTTGTTTTTTGCATTAACTAAAATATACTATAAAATATAAAATATTATTTTTTTAGGTAAAATATAATTTATTATTTCTAATTAAATTGCTTCAAATTTAATATAATATTTAAATTAATTTTTCTGTAAAAAAAAGTAAGGGCAAAGTTGGTATTTTCATATAAATTCTATCTTTTTTTTTTTTATTATTCTCTACTATTTCATAATTTTAATCAAACACAATTTTAACTATTTCAGACAATATCAACTTTTCAACTAAACGCAATTTAACTTTGATACTTGATTATGCCGGAATAGCAAACTATCCTAGGTATAAAAAAAAAATTATACCTATTAAATTTAAACTCGAACCAAACGGTGCCTAAGTGATAGTTCATATCATTCCCATATTTTTTTCGGGCCGAAACGGGCTAGGAGCCAGTACAGGCACGTCCAGTACAGGCACGTCCTTCCGATCTGGAAAAAACATACCGTGGGCGGTCCGGCCTCTTAAAATTTTTATTTTTAAATTTTTTTAAACAATTATATAAAATTTTAAAATATAAATAATAAATTATTTCTATTTAATTTTATATTTTGATAAAAAAATTAAAATTTATAAAAATATTTATAAAATAACAAAATTTTTAATTTTAAAAAATTATTTATAATTTTTTAATTAAAAAAATAAATTTGAAAAAAAAAATTGATCTAATGAATCATAAAATTTTCAGATCAAAGCCATATCTTCCAAAGTCTGTCATGTAGAACTTAGGAGGGGGGTTCATGGGAGAAAATCCAAGAGCTCTTCTTCCGAAGAGTTGACACTATAGGACAAGGCCTTGGGCCTTGGGTTCGAGCCGTGGTAGTCCGGCCCGGGCCACGGGCCTGCACTCGACCCGGCACGGTCCAAACCTGCCACAAATCGTGCCGGACCAAACCGACGGGCTTTGATTGGATGACCTAGTACGGCCCGAAGAGTCAGATCGGGCTGGCCTGGCATGGTACTACAGTAACCGTACCGGGTCAATCTGTTTTGGGTATATGTAAGTGTACACCCCATGAGGGATGTACATCGATCCTACACCCCACTCCATTCTGGGATGGGATGAATGTCACCCCTCACTCGATGTGACGGGTGGAGTGAATACCACTCCAGGATGGAGTGGGGTGTAGAATGTACACCCCATAAAAGAGTGTACACCTAGCATCACCCATCTGTTTTACATCCATGCTCTGTGCCATACTATACTAAATTATTTGTTTTATTAAAAATTAAATAAATTCAAATTAATTTTAATTCAAATAAATTTAAATTTTATTATTATTAAGTTATTTTTAGAAAACTTTGGGTTTAAGTTCTTGTTTATATATTTGGAATTTGTACTTTATGAGTGTTAAATAAATTCTGTTTAATAAGTGTTTTGTTGTTGTTGTTGTTGTTATGTCAATCATTAGATCGAAATCCATTATATTCATTCATATTTTTTCACTTGAAGCCATGGTAACCCCTTCAAGATGATGGTAGTGTGTACGCGATCATAGCGACGGAACATACATACAAATATTAGTAAAAAACATAAAATCATCAAAACTAAGATATACGAAAGAGAAGAGATATATAGCAACTGATCTGGAAATGATACAGAAAAACTGAAGCTGATCAACTCATGCACGCCTATATACTCAAAAAAAGAACATGCATAATAGCCTACTATATATATATATATCAGATTGAATCCTGTTATATAAAAAAAAAATTAAAAGTAAAAAAAAAGTGAGCAAAGGAAAAAGTGAGGAGAGGAAAGATGGACGGAGTTCCCTATATTCACTCACCACCGGCTCCGCCCACAACTTTCTCCGCATACCATCGCCACCTCTCAGCTGGAGTTATCGCCGGCGTTGTTGTTGCTGCGGTGCTGGTAGTGGTCGGAGTGCTGATTCTTCTCGCCTGGTGTTGGTGGAAGCTGGCAAATTCCGGCGGAGAGGATGAGACGGCGGCGGTCCTCGAGGGTGAGGTGGCGGCGGTCGTCGAGTTGACGGCCTTGTCGGCGCAGCCGGTCATCTCCTATCCGCCGGCCCAATACGCCAGCGAGGAGTCTGAACAAATTTGTGCCATCTGTATCAACGACTTCGCCGCCGGCGACGAGCTGCGACAGCTTCCGTGCCTCCACTACTTCCACCGGAACTGTATTTCTCCTCTCCGCCGTCCGTACTGCCCCATTTGCAATCTTGCTCTAGAGGGTTAGAGTAAGAGTGATTTCAGAAAGAAGATGACAGGGATACGGTTTTTTTTTTTATTTTTTTTTTATTTTTTATTTTTTTTTATAGTAGTAGAAGACTAGTAGTAATAGTGAACTTTGAAAAGTAATTAAGTACGGTTGTTGTAGTACTAAACTTTGAAAATTACGTATGGTTGGTACATCTCAGTGTTAAAAGGACTCTGATTTAATGTTGTTTTTATTTTTAGTTTTGAGTTAATCTTTAGGTTCAAATTCAAATCCATTAATCTTATCCAACTTTAATAATTTGACCAAACGGTAAGGAAAATCAAGCTTTGAGTTCTAATTAAATTTAAATCATGATTTTTGAGTAATCAGACTATCTTTTCAGATATTTCAAAATTTTTAAATATCAAAACAGTAACATAATTTGTATTTATTATCTAAATATAATTTATAAACACAATATGTCTAGCCCAACTCTTCTGAAGTTTCAAAAAACTAGAGCACAATTTTATTAATATTTATGCTAGAATAAAAACTCAGTAATAAAATTATAGCACTAAAACCCTAGCAATTTGTCCAAAACTAAAGCATGTTTGACCAGAATAACTAAATAAGACATTCATATATAAATCTTAATAAATGAGTTTGACTTATTGACCAGTCATGACGCATTTAATGAAACATGTTGAACAGTAAATGACACATTTAATAACAACTTGATAAGTTGACATATTTAGACCAAACCCAATCCCCCAAAATTTTTTCGAATTATATAGATGATGTTGCAAATTAATTAACAGCCCAATTGTACTTAAATCACATAACTTCAAATAAAAAAAATGCATATATAATAATTTCATCATATCACAAAATACATCCGTTTTTTTTTTTAAAAAAAATATTGGTCATACTTGTATCATGCACTTTAATATCTCATTAGACACTCTTTCACTAATGTTTTTTCATAAATTATTCAAAAATTTTATCCACCATTCACCAATTTATTAGTACAAATTTCTGTCCATCAAACTTTTATTCGAAATTTTTAATATTATAACAATCTTTCCTGTCAATATAAAAACTAAATATTTTATTGATTGGTGTAGGTTCCAGCTGAAAAGATTGAACAATAAAACACAATCAATAAAATATTTAGTTTTTATTGAAGACGAAATTACTTGATTGGATTTAATATTCGAGGCACCATATACATACATTAATTAGTTGGACTGTTGAACCATAAAACACACCTTCTGTAGTTTGATAAACAGCCCACTGCATATGTAGACCATGAAAGCTAGATTAGAAAAAGAAAACTCCTAACCTATAAAAAACTACTCAACATATATATATATATATATATATATATATATATATATATATATATATAGTGAAAAATAAAACCTATTAAAATAAATTATTGGATGGTAATTGAAGCCTTTCCCATTCTGTTTGAAGCAAACCATCATTAAACAATGAAATAGTAAAATGCTAGTTCAAATTTGTGACAGAAAATATGAAGTTATTTGAATATATAGATACTTTTAATTAGAATGACAAATATAATGAAATTTGATTAGAAAATATCCAACAAGTTAAACTAAAGTTTGTATTAATGATGTGGTGCTTATCATTTGTCTCTAACTCAAGTAGCAAAGAATTTGATGGTTGATATGCGAGGTACCGAGTTCAAAGCCTAATTGCTTCACATCTTCAGTTAAGTTTACTATCAAGTTTTTCGTACTAATTGTAAATTTTTTCATCCAATGGTCAAAAATCTAATAGCACCAACGACTTGATAGTATCGATAGTATAGTAACCCTCTCTCTCTCTCTCTCTCTCTATATATATATATATATATATATATATATATATATATATATATATATATATTCCAGCTAGAATACTATCGATAGCACTAGGCAATTGATGCTATCAAGTTTTCAACCGTTGGTATCATCTTAACCACACATCCTTTAATCCAAAGGCTAAAAACTTGATAGCACCAATGCCTTGATGCTATCGATAATATTCCAATCTCTCTCTCTCTCTCTCTCTCTCTCTCTCTCTCTCTCTCTATATATATATATATATATATATATATATATATATATATAGTTCGGCTACTATGCTATCGATAGTACCAAGCATTTGGTTCTATCAAGTTTTCTATTCTTAGATCAACACCTATGATCATTTTCACCCGTTAGATTTTACTATTTTTCCAACCACCTATTAAACCCAAGGTGCCCACTATCATCTCAACCGCACATCTTTTAATCCAAAAGTTAAAAACTTAATAGCACCAATGACTTGATACTATTAATAGCATTCAAGTCTAGCTCTCTCTCTCTCTCTCTCTCTCTATATATATATAGAGAGAGAGAGAGAGAAAGAGAGAGAAAGTGTAGAGCTTATATGCTTTTAAAAGTATAAGACCATCCATACTTGTGAATTTTTTACTATGAACTTGTATTGGGATTTGTATTTTTGTAAAGTCAACTAAAGAGAGAGAAAGATAAAATAAAAAGCACAAATCCCAATATAAATCCAATAATAAAAATTTACAAGTATGAATCTGCTTGTGTTTTTAAAAGCATATAAGTTCTACTCTATATATATATATCAAAAATGTTATGGTACATGCATTTTACGAGTAATATTGCATATCATATAAAATTATAATTTTACTATCCAACTCCTCAGCCATTTCAATACGTTATTTTTAAAATTTTAATTTACAATTTTGAATTATAAAATTTAAAATTTTATATTTTATATTTTAAATTTTAAATTTCAATTTTAAATTTAGATTTTAAATTTTAAATTTAAATATCAAAATTTTAAATTTTAAATTTTAAATTTCCAAATTTAGATAGTAAATTTTAAATTTTAAAATTTAAAATTTAAAATTTTTAATTTAGATTTAAAATTTAAAATTTAAAATTTAAAATTTTAAAATGTAAAATTTTAAATTTTAAAATTTTAATTTAGATTTTTAATTTAAAATATTATATTTATACTTATATTTTATATTTTAAATTAAAATATTAAATTTATATTTTTATTCAGATTTTAAATTTAATATTTGAAAATTTAAATTTAAATTTAAATTTTAAATTCAATTACAAATTATATTAAAATTAAAGTTTAATAAAAAATAATATTAAATTTGATAATAATAATAATTTTGAAATAAATTATTTATTTTTATTAGAATTACTAAATTTTAAAAAATGAACCAAATATAATAATTTTATATACATCATAATTAATTATTATTATATTATTGTATTTAATCAAATTATTTGATTATGTTACATATTATTGTTTTACGTGCCAACGAGGTAAAGACTCGTGCCATGCTATACTAAATTATTTATTTTATTTAAAATTAATTAAATTTAATTTAATTTTAATTCAAATGAATTTAAATTTTATTATTATTAAGTTATGTTTAGAAAATTTGTTGGGATTTACCCACAACAAGATTTTGATTGTTGTTAAAATCCAACTAAATATTTATGATAACAAAATAAATTAGACTTACAGATAATCGCTAAATCCAAATATGAGAGATCCGGAAGCGCGCGAGGCACTGTCCTAAGGCGTATTTCCCTCCTTCGTGCGGAATTAATCGAAAACACCGCCCCAAGATACGACCGGAATTCCTCCTCCTACGGACACGAACGCGGAAGAGGTTGACGGAGTTTCTTCAACACCCAAAATAAAATCAACGATAGAATTTCTTAAAATCAAATTTCAAAATAGATCCCTTTTTCTATTTTTCTTTCTCTGTAAAAAAATCTCACAGTCACTCTTCCTAACTGCCCTATACAAATATAAGTATATATAGGCCACGATAATTAGAACGTTTCCCAACGTTCTAATTAACGGGGGAGCGGAACGTATGGGCCGGTGCGAACCGCCCGTGAAGCCGTGCGTAACGCCCGCGCGTACCTACGCGCGAACGTTACGCACTAAAAAAAATAAATAATAAAATAAAGAAAATAAGAAAATAAAATAAAAATAGATTTAAATTTTGAATTTTAATCAACAATCCCCCACAAAATTCAAAATTACAAAATAAAATAAATAAATTAATTAATAAATCATTGGGTGTTTATACTATGTAATAGGTAAGGTATCTTTAAGAGACTTGACCTCACTTAGTGTAGATAGTTTCCATCAGAAGGAATCGGAGTGAACCAGGTCTTGAACTACGTTCCTTTGACCCTGATTTCAACTACCACACACACAGTACAGAAATCTCCGTCGCGGGTCTGTGCATTAAAGGCCATGCACAGTATCTTGATTTTTCATAAGAATTTCTATGGACAGCCCACATCTCATAGTCGCGGCCTTGTACGAATATTCTTATATAGGTGGTCTCCTCCAGGAATGTGTGTAGAGTCACATCTCGCGGAAATTACCGCCTTGGATCCCATTAAGAGTTATAAACTCAACCTCAACCACTACACAGAGCACTACTCATCATAGGGATGGGTTTGGAGATAAACTCCTCTATAAATCAGTAGAAAGTGCTCTTTGGCCAACCTGACAGCTTGTTTTTACCACATTGAACCTTCTTCAAGGGATCTCCTATCACAAAGGTTGGGTTCCCACTGCAGGAAGGCCCTTTACGGGCAAAGCCCCATCCCCCTCGATGACTCCAGGACTTTAGTCCTATTCAGGCCTTTCGTCAAGCAATCTGCGAGATTCTGATCAGATCTGATAAAACTTAAAGAAACAACATCATGAGAAGTTAGCCATCTAACAGACTTTTGTCTCAATTTAATATGTCTACTAGCTTTAGAATTTACCAATTTCTTTTTACAAAAATCAATTGCAGCTCGAGAATCACACCGAATAGAAATAGGTGGAATAGGAGTAGAAATCAATGGAATTGAAGATAAAAGGTTCTTGAGCCACTCGGCTTCAAGACAAGTAGTATCAAGAGCAACTAACTCAGCCTCCATAGTACTTCTGGCTATTATAGTCTGTTTGGTGGATTGCCAAGAAGCCGCACTACCACCAAGAATAAAAACATAACCAGAAGTGGATTTAGCATCCAAAGAATCAGAAATCCAATTGGCATCGCTGTATCCCTCAATTACAGCAGGATAGCCAACAAAATTAAGAGCAAAAGAAAGAGTACCTTTAAGATAACGAAATACTCTTTCCAGAGTAATCCAATGAATCATACTAGGACTACTAGTATATCTACTCAATCTTGATATGGCATAGGCAATGTCGGGTCTAGTCTTATTGGTTATATCAAAATCTTGTTGTGGGTAAATCCCAACAATCTAAGGCGTATTTCCCTCCTTCGTGCGGAATTAATCGAAAACACCGCCCCAAGATACGACCGGAATTCCTCCTCCTACGGACACGAACGCGGAAGAGGTTGACGGAGTTTCTTCAACACCCAAAATAAAATCAACGATAGAATTTCTTAAAATCAAATTTCAAAATAGATCCCTTTTTCTATTTTTCTTTCTCTGTAAAAAAAATCTCACAGTCACTCTTCCTAACTGCCCTATACAAATATAAGTATATATAGGCCACGATAATTAGAACGTTTCCCAACATTCTAATTAACGGGGGAGCGGAACGTATGGGCCGGTGCGAACCGCCCGTGAAGCCGTGCGTAACGCCCGCGCGTACCTACGCGCGAACGTTACGCACTAAAAAAAATAAATAATAAAATAAAGAAAATAAGAAAATAAAATAAAAATAGATTTAAATTTTGAATTTTAATCAACAAACTTTGGGTCTACGTTTTTGTTTATATATTTAGAATTGTACTTTATGAGTGTTAAATGGATTCTGTTTAATGAGTGTTTTTTGTTTTTTGTTTTTTTTTTGTGTTAATCCATTATATTCATCCATATTTTTTCACTTGAAGTCATGGTAACCTCTTCCAAGATGATGGTAATGTCCACGATCGTGGCGAGGGAACATACATATAAAAACAAAAAATCATCAAAACTAAGATACACGAAAAAAAAAGAGAGAGCATTAATCATATTTGAATTACCAGAGAGTCACGCAAGAGGACTATCCAAAAAGCAGCTGATCTGGAAAAGACGAAGTAGCTGAAGCTGATCTCCAACAAAGATAGCAACTCATGCACGAAAAACATGCATGCACTGCACATAATAGCCTACTATATATATATATATATATATATATATATGAATGAGATTGAATTATGATATGTTTTTTTTTTAAAAAAAAGTGAAGAAAGAAAAGATGAAAAAAAAAAAAAAAAAGTGAGGAAAGAAAAGATGGATGGAGCTCCTTATTTTCATTCACCGGCTCCGCCTGCATGCTATTATCGTCGGCTTTCAACCGGAGTTATCGCCGGCGTTGGTAGTGATTCGAGTGCTGACTCTCGCCTCTTCGCCGTCTCATCCTCTACGCTGGAATTTACCCAAAAAAAATTCCATCAAAATCAGACGAGAGTCAGCACTCCAATCACTCGTCGCCGGCGGCGAAGTCGTTGATACAGATGGGCAGATTTGTTCGGGCTCCTCGCTGGCATATTGGGCCGGCGGATAGGAGATGACCGTCTGTGCCGCCAAGGCCGTCAACTCGATGACCGCCGCCGCCGCCTCACCCTCGAGGACCGCCGCCGTCTCATCCTCTCCGCCGGAATTTGCCCAAAAAAGCTTCCACCAAAACCAGGCGAGAGTCAGCACTCCAATCACTACCAGCGCCGCAGCAACAATAACGCGGGCGATAACTCCGGCTGAGAGGCGGCGATGGCAGTATGCGGACGGAGCCGGCGGTGAGCGAAAATAAGGAGCTCCATCCATCTTTTCTTTCCTCACTCTTTTTTTTCTTTTAATTTTTTTTTTTATATATTATGATTCAATCTCATTCATATATATATATATATATATATATATATATATATATATATATATATATATATATTCGCTCACCGCCGGCTCCGCCGGCATACTATCATCGCCACCTCTCAGCCGGAGTTATCGCCCGCGTTATTGTTGCTGCGGCGCTGGTAGTGATTGGAGTGCTGACTCTCGCCTGGTTTTGGTGGAAGCTTTTTTGGGCAAATTCCGGCGGAGAGGATGAGACGGCGGCGGTCCTCGAGGGTGAGGCGGTGGCTGCGGTAGTCGAGTTGACGGCCTTGGCGGCGCAGACGGTCATCTCCTATCCGCCGGCCCAATATGCCAGCGAGGAGCCGGAACAAATCTGCCCCATCTGTATCAACGACTTCGCCGCCGGCGACGAGTTGCGACAATTTCCGTGCCTCCACTACTTCCACTGGAACTGCGTTGCTCCACTCCGCCGTCCGTACTGCCCCACTTGCAATCTTCCGCTAGAGGGTTAGAGTAAGAGTGGTTTGACAAAGAAGATCATAGGGACGCGAATAATTTGTTGTTGTTGTTGTTGTTGTTGTAGTGAACTTCGAAAAGTAAGTACGTACGGTTCGGTTTTTTTTTTTTTTTTTTTGGCTGCTGCTGCTGCTGTACTGTAGTAGTATTAAACTTTGAAAAGTACGTATGGTTGGTACATCTCCGTGATAAATGGACTTTGATTTAATATTGTTTTTATTTTTGGTTTTGTGTTAATTTTTAGGTTAAAATTCAAATCCATTAACCTCATCCAATTTTAATAATTTGACAAAACGGTAAGAAAAATCGAGTTTTGAATTATAATTAAATTTACATTATAATTTTTGAATAGTTAGGCTACTTTTATAACTAAAAGTAATAAAATTTGTATTACTTTTATATAGAAGCTTTATATATATATATATATATATATATATATATATATATATATATATATATATATATATAATAGTGGGGAAGTTATTTTGGTGTTCTTGGACTCTTGCAAAGTGGGGTTTGGCTTAAGAAGTTGGATTGGACCTTCTTTCCGGTGCGGTGGCAAACACATGATGCTAACATCTATACAAAGAAAATTAATTGCATCTCCTGTTTTTAGACAATGGTGCAGAAAAAACAATAAGAAAAGTTTCCAAAAACATTTTAACATCCATTTACACTCCCATTTTTAGTACTGGAAGGCATGTGATCCTCACTATGCACTGTACAGTTCAACCATCCAAAATATACGCTGTCACATCACATCTGAATTCACTGAAGAGCCTCTTCCGATTCCAAATCGAGGGAGAAATAAAGTAACTCCCACATATATTTTTCTACGTCGAGCCACTTTTCCTATTTTTATACTATCTATTTTCATGTTTATAATTTTTTTTTTATATATAACTAAAATTATTTTAAAAACTATTTAAAAAGTTTGTAAAGAATTAAATATATATTTTATAATAATAATATTAAAAATTTTAAAAGTAAATTTAAGAAATTTGTTTAGAAATTTTTAAAAAAGGAAAATAGACTTTGGGTCTTGAAAGTTGGACTGCCCAATTAGGACTTGGTCTCTAGACTAAGGACCGGGTCCATGGACCGGGGAAACAATGAGGGAAGACGGTCCAATCCAACTTCTTAGCCCAAACCCCACTCCATGAAAACCAAAATATAACTCCCGCTATAAACCAATAAACACCAAATACTTTTAAAAGTGTAGGAGCTCAATTCTTCCTCTCTCTCTCTCTCTCTCTCTCTCTCTCTCTCTCTCTCTCTCTCTCTCTCTCTCTCTCTCTCTCTCTTTATATTTATAGAGCTAGGTTTGTGTGTTTTTAGAAGCACGGATTTCTGAACGGACGAGTGGCTCCGTTAAATTTGATTTATAGTATTTAAAAAAATTAAAATTAAATTTCTCGAATTATCAATATCCTTTGCCTAGTGATCAAAGTGGCTCAAAATCAACAATTTTAATTGTTGTGATGAGCCATTTGCAAATTTAACGGTATAGAAATATGCAAATCACGTAAAATTTTCATAGAAAATTATTTATACTATATAGAATAAGACCAATATCTTTAATCTAAAATTTTAGTATTATATATATATATATATAGAGAGAGAGAGAGAGAGAGAGAGAGAGAGAGAGAGTAGAGTTTATATACTCTCAAAAGCACGAGTCCAAATATGCTTATTAATTTTTTACCCTTGAATTTGCATTGAGATTTATGCTATTTACTTTTTTTCTTTTTCTCTTTTTAGTTGACTTTACAAATACACAAATCTCAATGCAAATTCAATGGTAAACAATTCACAAGCATATTTTGGCATGCGCTTTTGAGAGTATATATATGAATTGAGTTTATATATTTTTAAAAGTACCAAAGTCATTGGTATTTGTAAATTTTTGGCCTTTAGATGAAAATATATATGATTAAAATAATAGTGGACCTCTTGGATTTAATGGACGGTTGATGGAATAGCATGATCTAATGGTTGAAATTACTCAAAGGGATAGATCTAATGGTAGAAAACTTACAAGCACTAATTATTTGAAACTTTCACAAACATAGTAGCAGAACTCTCTCTCTCTCTCTCTCTCTCTCTCTCTCTCTCTCACTATATATAGTGGAGCTTACATACATTTAAAAACACAATTCCAACTATCTTTGTAAATTTTTACCATTAGATTTGCATTGAAATTCGTACTATTGTATTTTCTCTTTATCACTTTTTAATTAATTTTACAATAATTTTACAATAGAACAAATTTTAATACAAATCTAGTGGTAAGAAAATCACAAATATAGTTGGACTCGTACTTTTGAAAGTATATATATACTTTCAAAAGTACAAGCCCAACTATACTTTTAAATATTTTTGTCATTGGATTTGTATTGGGATCTATGTTATTGTTTTTTTTTCTTTCTCTCTCTTTAGTTGACTTTATAATAGCACAAATCTCAATATAAATTTAATAATAAAAAATTCATAAACATTGTTGGGCTTGTTCTTTTAAAAGTATATATGCTCTCCTCTCTCTCTCTCTCTCTCTCTCTCTCTCTCTCTCTCTCTCTCTCTCTATATATATATATATATATATATATATATATATATATATAAAATTGAGCTTCTATACTTTTAAAAGTATCAAGTAATTAATGCATGTAGGTTTTTAGCCATTGTATGAAAAAATGCATAGGTAGGATGATAGTGAGCCTCTTGGGTTAAGTGAATGATTGGTATAATAAAATGATCTAAGTGATGAAATTAATTCAAAAGATAGATCTAACGGTAGAAAACTTACAAACATCAATTATTTCGTGCTTATACAAACGTGTGTGTGTGTGTGTTTATATATATATATATATATATATATATATATATATATATATATATATATTATATATATATATATGAGTACGGCTACTATGTTATGAATAACACAAGAGCACTTGATGCTACCAAGGTTTCCACCATTAGATATACCCCTTAGATCATTTTTACTTTTTAGATCATACTATTTCTCTAACCACCGACTAAACCCAAGGAGTTCATTATTATTCTAACCACATATCTCCGCATTCAAGAATAAAAAAATTTAATAGCACCAAGAACTTGATGCTATCGGTAGTATAGTAGCCTAGTTATATATATATATATATATATATATATATATATATATATATATATATATATATATATATATATATATATATATATACTAATTTAGTACTAACATTTTTTTTGCGGTTAAATAAATTATATTTAATGCACAAATAATTTTATAAATAAAAAAATATGATTAAGTAGATACTTTAGAAAGATTATAAGTGAAAAAAAAATAATGTAGAAGCTAATGAACTTTTAGACGAAATAATTATATCTAATAAAGTTAACACATATCCAAAATAATTAGTTCAGTAAATAAAATTCAATCAAAATAACTATAAGAAATAGTAAAAGAACACGCGCTCGTGGATATAAAAAAATTATAAAATTTTTTATATTCAAATATAAAATACAATTATAATATTTATTTTAATATAAATATAATAAATTTAGATAAATAAATTAATTCTTGAAAAATTAACATCAAATATTTGGTTGGATGTAAATGTGTAAAAATAGTTTTCTTGGAAAAATTTTTTTACGTTTTGTATACTTATATATATGGTATTTAGTATTTAGTTTCCCAACATTTATATTATTACTATTCCACCTAACAAACCCATTTAAGATTTATGTATGGATGTCTTAGTTTTGTTTTGAGTAGATGGTCAAGGAGCTATCTAATTTCTCAGAAAAGTGCGAAAGAAAATTTTCAATAAAAAAATTTCTATAGAATTTTTTTTTTTTTTTCAGTTTTCCATCCGCTTTGAAGTTCAAATGACACTTATCAAAATACAATTTAAAGAGTTTAACTCTTTAAAGATAAAAATATAAAGAGGTCCATCAACTAGAGGTTATTTTGAAATTGGCTCCACAAATTTAACTTTTTGTATTAATATTTTTGGGTATCTAGATCTAATGAAACAAAGTTATACATACACATAATAAATCAAAAACTTTTTCCAAATCTTTGAGTTATGCATAATCACTCATGCTTAGACGCATGACGAAATATGAGAACTTAATGGTTTTAGAGTTGACTCCAATATCTTAATTACTCAGCAATAGCTAGTGGTCATTTTCCAATGTTGAGTCCTCCTATGGTAGTTCCCAATCCAAATCCTTTCTTTTTTAAGCTGATCCGAGTCCAAATCCGACCCTAATCTGTACTTGAGTTTAAATTATATAAGGGCAAGGTTAATTCTATCCCAAATTGAAATCCCATCCAAATCTCAGCTTTAATTATATAAAGCTTTATCCATCTGAAGACTAAACCTAAACTAAAAGAGTAGTATCAAAACCAACAAAAGAACAGAGAGACATTTTCAAAGTATCACCCCTCACTTTCAATAACCAAACTACTGGCAGCAGGCCATTGGACCTTCGGTACCAGTGTCCAGCTAGCATCTATACGGAGAAAATTGCATTTCCTATTTATAAAACAAGATAATTGTATTTCTGTATTCCCTATTTATACACACAGATAAAAAAAAAGAAAAAAAAGAAGAAGATAGTTCACTAATAAAACATTTTAACACCCATTTACATTCCTATTTTTATTGTCAGACATTTTACCACCCATTTACACTCCCATTTTTATTGTCAGAAGACATGTCCTCACAGTCAACTATACAATGCAACCATTAAAAATATATACTCTGTCACATCACATTTGAATTCGCAGCTTGAGAGAGTTTCTTCTAATTTCATGATGTAATTTCATGATGAGGGAGAAATAATAACAGAATAAAAAAAAAAAAAAAAAGAAAGGGAAAGAAGAGTTCTAGAAGGTCAAAAAGGAAAGGGAGAAATCTCTCAGCTCCTCAATCTGACACACTCATAGAACAAGATGTAGCCATGATCGGTGTTGCCCGAAAACTCCTGGGCAGAACCGAAGAATGACTGCAGGGTTAACTCATCCATCATATCCACATTCTCGTCATCAAAGTAGAGCCAATGGCTATGGCTTTTCACTGCGCTGACGTAGTGGCCGTGATTGGGCCAGTCCCAACATGGATGACGACTGCAAAAAGGGAGTACTCTGAGTCATCCGCGCCATCAACGGTGTTGGTGAGCTTGAGCTCCATGGGAAACACCACGCGGTACGATAACTTCTTGTAGCGGCCGAGCTGTTCGATGTACTTGAAGCGCTTCAGGTGGATGACCAGAATATGTGGTGGCTTCTTTATCTTCATCCTCTTTTGGGCCTCCTGCAAACTGCATAAACATCCAATTTCACAACTTTCATGTAGAAGGCGAAGTGCAAACAGCAATTCATTAAAAGGCGAAGCAAAATAATTAGCTGATAATATTGAAAATGGAAAGTCAGTTAAGCAGAACCACCTTTACAATCAGTATCTCTCCTGCAAACTGCATAAACATCCAATTTCACAACTTTCATGTAGAAGGCGAAGTGCAAACAGCAATTCATTAAAAGGCGAAGCAAAATAATTAGCTGATAATATTGAAAATGGAAAGTCAGTTAAGCTGAACCACCTTTACAATCAGTATCTCTCACTAGCACCTTAACATATTCCAGGTAGTAAAATTTATGCAAGAAAGGAATGTAAAGTAACTCCCACATAAGTAGATTCACACAGTTCGGAAAGGAAGTGATGCCAAAAAATAATAAGAAAATGATAGGGGTCCACAAAAATTTTGGATAGCCAACTTGGGGTCGGCGAATGTAATGAGTAAATTTAAGGAAACTACACTTATATTATAAAATAGTTCATATGATAAACCTGTTAAGTACACAAAGTCGCAATTGTCGTTAGTCACTTCCTAAGGAAAAAAGAAGGATAAATAGACAACCTGCAGCATTTGTCACAAAAGAACTTGTCCTCGGCATTCAAGGTCTCTGTGGAACTGAAGTTTTTAAGACAGCTTGTGATGGAACTATTTTGATCAATATCAAGGCTTAAATCAAAGAATGTTTCATCCCTGGCAGTGACGGTCTCACATCGTAGGCACCTTGTTTCGTTAGTCAGTATACCCTGTATAATATCCACAAAAAAAAAAAGAAAAAAAGAATAAACATAATGGAACAGCAAGAAACCGGATCAATGCAGGTTGGCTCTTGCAGACCGAAAGCCCTTGATAAAATTTGGACAATTTGATTCACCTGAAAATAGGGATGTCAATTTTTCCCATGAACCTCGTTCCCAGCGGGGATACTCCCCAAATTGGGCAGGGGTGGACAGGAATTTGTCCCCATGGGGATAGGGATGGGGATGGAAGAGAACTTCCACACCACCATCCCCTCCAGGAGGGGGAGAGGAACAGGAATAGGGGTGTCAAACAGGATGAGTGGCCTGTAGGCCGGCCTGACTCAACACAGCAAGACCCACATGGCACAACCTAACAGACAGGCCGGCCCGGCCCGACCTACACCTTTACTATTTTTATACAATAGTACTTTTTCTTTTTTTTTTTTTTTTTCTTTAGTTGACATTGCAACAGTACGGAACTCTAATGATAAAAAAATCATAAGCATATTTAGGCTTGTGCTTTTGAAAGTATATAAGCCATACTAATATATATATATATATATATATATATATATATATATATATATATATATATCTTATGAGTAAAACTCTTTCGTACTCATACATTTTCGGTCCTTGGATGAAGGAAAACTTTTTCGTACTCATACGTTTTCGGTCCTTGGATGAAGGAATGTGCGGTTAGGATTATAATAGTCTCTAGGATTTATACTATTTCACCAACTAACCACTAAACCCTAGGGGACCACTATTATTCTAACCGCACTGCCCTTTATCCAAGGGCGAAAAAGTTATGAGTATAAAGAGATTTTATACTCATAAGAGTATAGTAGCACTACGCATATAATAGTAGCCCTACGCATATATATATATATATAGCTAGGCTCTTATGCTTTCGAAAGTACGGAGGCCTTCGTACTTGTAAGTTGTTTTCAATGATGGAACATTTGATTTGACAATCGATTTTGTTAGACTTGATCTACATTGTTGGAACTATCTATAAACCAAATTTCATAAATTTTTAACTTCGTTTGCATAGTGAACGAGTAGACTAAAAATGAACGGCTGAAAATAAAAATCTCATTTAAAATAGTACTAAAAAGCTCAAATTTCAAATCGAAGTATTAATCTTATTCTCAATATTAAGTAAATTTTTTTATTAAAGTTTTACCTAATTTGAATTGTTCTACACCGTTTAACTTACAATCGTGCCACATCGATCGTTAAAATAGTAAATTTTGAGACTATTTGATCACTTGATAAATGATGTCGAAAAATTATGAAATTTAGTTTCTAAATAGCTCTAATAGCGTAGATCATGCCTAACAAAACCGATCGTCATATCGAATGTCCCATCATAAAAAAAAACTTACAAATACGGAAGCCTCCGTACTTTCGAAAGCATAGGAGACCTATATATATATATATATATATATAATAGTATACTTAAGTATATTATATATATAGGCCTAGTATTCTAAGCCGTTTTCAATGATGGAACTTTCGAATCAGCTATCGGCTCCGTTAAACTTAATCTAGTATATTTGAAGTATCTAGAAAATAAATTTTATGATTTTTCGATATCATTTATCTAATGATCGAATGGACTCAAAATCAATAGCTGAAAATAAAAATCCCAATTAAAATTATGATGTGGCACTAAAATTTTCGATCAGAAATATTGATCTTGCTACACATTGTATAAAAAAATATTTATCAAAATTTTATCTGATTTGAATACTCTACACCGTTAAACTTGCAAACGGCACACATCAACCATTAAAAATTATTGATTTTGAACCTTTTGATTATTAGGTAAATTTTATTTTCTAAATACTTTAATTATACTAGATCAAGTCTAACGGAGCCGATCAATGATTTGGAAGTTTCATCATGGAAAATGACTTAAGAGCACGGAAGGGAGGCATCCGTGCCCTTAATAGCACACAAGTCCTATATAATTAGGCTACTATACTATCAATAGCACCAAGTACTATTAGGTTTTTGATCCTTGGATGAAGGAATATGCCATTAGGATGATAGTGGTCCTTTAGAATTTAGAGGATAGTTGGTGAAACAGTATGACCTAAAGGGTAGAAATGGTCAAAGAGATAAATCTAACGGCAGAAAACTTGATAGCACAAAATATTTGATACTATTGATAACCTAGTAGCCGGACTCCATATATATATATATATATATATATATATATATATATATATATATATATATATATATATATATATATATATATATATAGTCTGACTTATGTGCTTTTAGAAGCACGGAGACCTCCGTGCTATCAAGTTGTTTCTGACGTAACGTTGGAACTTTCGAATCGACGATCGGCTCTGTTAGACTTGATCTAGAATAATATTTGAAGTATCTAGAAAATAAATTTCACAATTTTTTGATATTATTTACCTAGCGAAAAGGACTCAAAATCAACGGCAGAAAATAAAAATCTCACAAAATGTAATGATATGACACTAAAATTTTAGATCAAAGATATTGATATAGTTTTATATAGTATAAAAAATTTTCTATCAAAATTTCACGTGATTTAAAAATTTCTACACCATTAAATTTACAAACGGCTCACCACGACCATTAAAATTATTGATTTTAAACCCCTTCAATCACTAGGCAAATGATGTTGAAAAGGCCTCCGTTCTTCTAAAAGCACACAAGCCTCTCTCTCTCTCTTTATATATATATATATATATATATATATATATATATATATATATATATATATATATATATATATATATATATATATATATATATATATATATATAACCGTTAGATCTATTCTTTGAATTAATTCTACCTTTTAGATCATGCTATTCCACCAACCACCCACTAAATCTTAAGGAGCCACTATTATCCTAATCGCACATCCCTTCATCCAAGGGCCAAAAACTCACAAGCACTAATGACTTGTGTTTTTAGAATTGAGCTCCTACGCTTTTAAAAACACCAATTCATTGAAGTTTGTGAGCTTGTGGCTCTACAGAATTGAGTTCCTATGCTTTTAAAATAATCATCAGGTCATTGGTGCTTGTGAATTTTTGGCCCTCGGATGAAAAGATGTGCAGTTAGGATAATAGTAGTCCCCTAGGATTTAGTGAATGGTTGATGGAATAGCATGATTTAAGGGGTGGAATTGATTCAAAGGATAGATCTAATGGTTGAAAACTTACAAGAACCAAGCATCAAGTACTTTGTGCTTTTAAAAGTATCATAATCGGACTCTCTCTCTCTATGTAATTTGATTATTATTATTTTTTTTAAAAAAAATTATTTTTTTTTTAAAAAAAATTAAACTTTTTAAAAAATAAAAAATATAATGGGCCTGCACAACACTAAGCCCAGCACAGTATGGCGCTTATTGCCCAATCTAGGGGGCCCTGCTGGGATATAGGTCAAAAAAATCCGAATTGGCACAGCCCAGCACAGCTCGATCCGGATTTGAAACTGCGTCGAGCCGAGTCAACCCTCACCCTGGGTCGGCCCGCATAAATGTGGGTTTTGCCGGCCTGGCATGGTCCACATTACACACCTAGACAAAAATATTACTCTCCAACCCCCCAAAGGAAAATGCTTCTTGTACACTCCAAACGGGGTGTACATCTTACACCCCACCCATTCTAGGATGGGGTGAATTTCACTAGTCACTTCGAAATGACGAGTGGATGAGTCCCCACCCTTAGATAGGCATGGTGTACATCATACACCCCAAATGGGGTGTACGGATAGCATTGCTCAAAATAACTCAATAATGATAAAATTTAGTATGTTAAAATATATGGGGTCCCCGCAGGGCACAGGGGCGTCACTCTCATTGGCAGGGACCTGCGGGGAGATGAGGGAACCCTACCTGAAAACTCTTGTGGACCCAAGTGACAATTGGCTCCTTTTGCACCCCGTTAGGTAGAGGATGGCGCAGGCCATTAGCAAATTTTTCAGGTAGTGATGAAGTTTCTGGGGAACTTTTGGCAGCATTGGCCTCTTTCTCAAGAGTATCGACGAGCTCATTCAACAGGAAGTTCAAAAACTCATGAGCGTCCTGCGAAAGGTCAAGATAATGACATGGAACTGGATGATCAGATTATACTGATAAAATCAATATAAGCAAGAGCAAGCTACATTACATGTCAGGGATCTACATTTTTCAATAAAAAGACATGCTGGATATTCCAATTCAGTTAACCAAAATTGTAAAGATTTTATAAGAAATTGATATTACCAATTAATAAGTGGAGGAGAAAGGTGGGTCCTCAATTAAAACAAACTAAAGCCTGAATAATAGGCAAAAGCTAATCACAAGCAAAACACATTGTCAAATATATGAAAAGCTCAACATGAAGCATTTCTTAGGGTGGAAAAAACAGTAAACTGAGTTGTATGCAATACAGAGTCTGAAAGGGAGCCATCCACTATCACACTACAGTTTCTTTAATGTACTTCAGTTTACTAAGAGAAAACGTTTTTGCATCGTGCTCCCCAAAAAGCATAACTCCTTCTCAGAATATAAAAGTAGAACGAGTTAAAATCCCATCATAACCAATCACCACAGAAAAGATAACCCATGCGGAGAAGTCAGTGGTACAATTGCCAAAGAAATCCATCCTCATCGAGACTGCTGCTTATCCTAAGGCAGCAACAGTATATCTACTAATGCAGGAATCAAGTTACCTGGTGCATGTAGCTACGGAAATTTTCATTTTGTTTCCTCACCCTTTGAACAAATCGCTTAGGAGCAATAACACCGGTTTTCTTTTTTTGGGAGTTTATCTGCATTTAGCGGCACCTGTTAGTTCTTGGAAAGAAAAATGATTTCTGCCAGATGTTGCAATGAAATCGCATGCTAAAAGAAACTATTTCAAGTGAATTACTATTGCTAACAAGTCCAAAGGACCAATTGAGTTACTACCTACAATCATCAAATCACAAATATAAAATCATCAAAATAATCCAAGACAGTTCCGATTTAAATGGTCAAGCAACAGAGTCAAAATAGAAGTTAAAATGTAGATTGGTTGGACTTAGTGTTCCACGAAAATGTTTCATTTGGTCCCATAGGCGATGTTACAGAATATCACTTTGCAAGTCGAATAGGCATAAGCCTTTCTGATAAGCGCATAGAGTTAAGAGGTTGCTCTGTATTTGGATATTGCAGGTTCCATTAGGTGGGCAAATGTCAGGTTTAAGTGGCAGAGCGATTGACGATGCTGGTATATAAATATCTAAAAACCCAAGAAAGTAAATCTCATCTAGTGATAATTGGTTTCACATGTTAGAAATTTCATTAAGCAAGCATATGCCAGGTTTTAGTCGTGTGTAGCAAATTAAAGGCTTAAAGCAATTGAAAATCAACGAGCATCAACTCCAACCCATCGCTTATAGAAATGAAAATCAACGAGCCAAAGCACAAGAGAAAGGGCAGAGTGATGGCCAGGGCTGGCCGCCCAACACCCTAGTGCACCTATTCCACCTGAAGAGATCCAATCAGAATCCTCAAACAACATACACCAGCGGGCCGAAAATTAAAAAAGAAATATCAGTCTGCAGTCAAAATTTTTATATTTTTAAGTATAAACCTCCCTAATAACTAGTAAGGCCTAGTATGGAAATGTGGTGACTAAAAGCACCATTTGCATACAATGGAAGGTCCAAAAAATTAAAAAACGCTTAAAATTTTTCCTCCTCCAATACTTTAAAATTGCGGCTGTAACTTTTCCCATAGCAGTTGCAACTGCAATTTTATAGTATTAAAAAAAGGAAGAATAATCAACTGTCCCTAGCGCAAGTGGCAAAGGGTTTGGTGGTTGATATTCGAGGTCCTGAGTTCGAAGCCTAATTGCTTCAAATTTCCAGTTAAGTTTATTTCAAAATAAACGAAGCGGGTAGCATGCTACCTTTCTCTCTCTCTCTCTCTCTCTCTCTCTCAAAAAAAAGGAAGAATAAAAGCGCTTTTGAAATTTTTAGGCCTTCTATAGTATAAAAATAATGATTTTAGCCACCACATTACCAAACTAGGCCTAAGTCAAAATTCAACCCTAGACAAAAACAACTATCAGAAAAAAAAAAAAAAAAAAAGATTTCCTATATGAAAATGTGTACAACCATTTTCAATATGTATATGAAATATATGAAATAAGTCAATAACCAACATAGATATCAAGAGAAGTGGTATTTGCAGTTAAGGAAATAGTAACTTTATTATAAGACCACAACAATAGACTTAACTGAAAGATCTTTTACCTGAGTGAAAAGATCTGCTAAACATGTCAAAAGGTTTTCCTCTGCATCTATAATATTCTTACTATTTGAATAGTATTCAAGTAACTGCTCCCGGAAAGGAATACAAAAATAAAGTGCCTGAGTAAAGGACATAACATTTAGCAGTGATATTAAAGATGTCAAAGTTATAAGAAAATTAAAGAAAAGAACAACCAAAATATGTTTTCATACTAAATAACAGATGAAGTAGATCTAGTAACGAACTTATATACTAATTAGACAGAACACATAGGCAGGCTGGGAAAGAACAGATAGTTGAAATAATACCGGCTATTTCAAACATTTAACCTGCATGTAAGAAATGCAGATGACACAAAATTACGTGTTTGACTAAACTTTTATAGGGCACAAATGACAATAAAAAACAAAATGATGCTCCTCTCAACCCTTCAACAGTATGTACAGTAGAATTTGTTTCCATAATATAAGTCAAACTTCTTTCTTCCAATGTTATCTTCCTATAACTGACCAAATATTAAATGTTCAAAATCAGCAGAGATATTAATGTACTTTAACATATTTACTGTCTAGCAGATATTTAGTTAAAATTTATTAAAGCATGTAGAATTTTGAAAATAAATCAGTCACGCTTAATTCTTAAATTAAGAAAGCGAGTCTAAGTGCATGTCTCATCTTATTCTTGATTCAGTACAGGCCAACATGTTGTGAGTGAAGAAACACGAAAAGACGATAGAGAGAGGAGAAGGTAAACACCACAATTTGTAAATCTCATGTAGCTAATTTGGATCCTTGTGCAGATATTAGAGAATCAAGGGTTAATATTTTTCACAGCTAGGGCATCCCTGCAAAGCCTTTTGGTCGACAAGGAGTGCAAGCTTAACGAGAGATGCTCAACAAAAGAGAAAGAAGATTCCAAAGACCATATTAGTATATTACAGATTGATGCGGCTACTAACAGATTCTGAAATTTACTAAACAGATCACTAATAAAAGGACCGGTGGCCAAAAGATTTACAAAATCGTCTCAGGCCGCAAGAAGATGCTGATCATACAAAGTTGCAACCGGAAGAACCCTAACCGTCTTCTGGAAGAAATTTGCAGGGAAAGAAAGAAAGAAAGAAAGAAACAACAGTAATAACGGGTAAGATATGCTTCTGGTCGCAAATCGGAACAATTTCTTTGCAAAGATGACACGAACACAAGAAGAAAAGCGAATAGAGGATGATCCCAAAAGGGGGAGAAGGAGACCTGCAAGACGCTGTTGCAGTAGCAGGTATTGCCGAAGTTCTCGAGGCCGAAGTACCTCTCGCCTTCGGGGAACTGGTCCCCGAGGGCCTTCTCGAGCTTCGACCCCGAGGATCCCATGACCATCCACCTCTCCCACCACCCCACGGCGGCGCCGGCGAGGTACCGGAACCCTGACCCAGCGCCGGGGCGGCCCCTCTCCGCCGTAGACGACGAGGCCTCCACCGTGGGCGATCGCGAGGTATTAGCCGTCCTAGGGTTTTGGATGCGGATCCTTCGGGGAAGGGGCAAAGGACGCGAAACCCCTAGGGCTTCGATCCTCGTCGCGCAATTAGATGATTGGTGAGTGGAGGGAGGGATTGATCGGTGGTGAGTGGTGAGTGGTGAGCACTTCTTCTTGCTCCACGGAGATCTTTTGTTTTGACTCCCTCCGGTTTTACCCGTTGTTTCCTCCTCCTCCTCCTCCTATTTCTTGCTGCCCTACGGAATCATCCTCCTCCTCATCATCATCGAGGGAAAATCGCCAGATAGACGATTCCGTAGTCCGTACCCGCATATAGTTTCCCATTACGTACCCCCCGAGACCCAAGTATTTTGCGGAGGCCTATGTAACCGTGAACTGAATTTTCCTCTGGGCCGGATATGGGCTCCAAAGAAGACCCACAAAATTCCGAGTCCAAACGTTTTCCATATCCGGAACTGGTTTCTGTTTAAACACTTCGTCAGACTATCGTTGGGTCAAGCAATAAGCTCCTGATAACTTATTATTATTATTATTATTATTATTATTATTATACCTATATATGGAATCACACGAGTTACATTTTGAGTGAAACAATTCAATTCGTGTGTTGTTATTAATTTTTTCAACAAACATCTCAGTAATTCGACGAATAAGAATTCGATAGCAAATAACAACAGAATTATTGTTCAGGATAAATAAATTTAGAGGATCAGTGGGCGATTTTTCCCCATCCTGAGTTGAATTGAACATGAACAATCCAGACATAGCTGATTTTAGGCTGGGCCTAGATTCTGACTAATCTCAGACGTCTCAGGCCCTGTCCAAATAAGATCTTTGCGGGAACTCACGGGCCAATGTTTTGAATATCCGAACGAGATTTCTGCGGAAAACGTGGAACCTCCATCTTAATCAAGCACAAATAGTTCCCCAATTCTCCGTTACCATCTTGGTAAACGACGAGCCTCCTTTCCTCTTCTCCTCCTCGTGCGAATCTCCACAAAACCCCCTTCGGCCGCTGTGCGATGTAAGTGTTTTTTTTTGTTTTGTTTTTGGCCCCTTGTCTTTTCGTTGCTTCGTTCTTTCGTTCGGTTTTTCCTCTTGTTCCCCTTTTACCCCATTTTTCCTCTCCCAAAACCCTAACCCTAATCGACTAATTCTTTCGATTTCTTATTTTTGGCTTCAGAGACTAAGCCGCCTTTTGTTCTGGTACATGTGCCGAATTTTTTGGTAAGCATTTTTTCTGCGTGAGTCGCGGCCGCGGTGGTACTAATGGCTGTGGCCGCTCCCGGGCAGCTGAATCTGGACGAGTCCCCCTCCTGGGGATCTCGCAGCGTCGATTGCTTCGAGAAATTGGAGCAGATTGGTGAAGGCACGTACGGGTGAGTTGTATGATCCTTTACTTTTCAGGGTTTTAGGGTTATTTCACGGGGTTTTCTTTTCTAAACCTAGTGGTAGTCACTTACTCACCTGGAATTTGATCGGATGCGATAAGAATGGAGACGATGAGACGAGAGCAAGGAACTTGATCGGATAAATGGGATTGTTTTAATCTAATCCCCTTCTAACCCTGCGACATTATTCGACTCGATCGGATTCCCTCTCCCGACCCAGGCGCCTCTGAATTGCTAAGCTCTCGTCTTTCCCCAGTTTTGCTCTTGGACTTATTGTATCCGAACCAATCCCAGATGCGAAACAGGCCGAATAACTATGATGCAGAGAGAGGAGATTCTGTTCCTAATTTTGGAATTTAAGAATCAGAATACTGACTTTTTTCTTCTTCTTCGTTGTGAATTGCAGGCAGGTTTACATGGCCAGAGAAACAAAAACTGGTGAAATAGTGGCTTTGAAGAAAATTAGAATGGACAATGAAAGAGAAGGGGTATGCCTTCTTTCTTCTCTTTCCCCTTCGGCAGATACACCCTTCCGCACAATTTGGTAGAAGGTTAACTGCTCCTTTTCTTGTAGTTCCCTATTACAGCCATACGCGAGATTAAAATACTGAAGAAGCTGCATCATCAGAATGTTATCCAACTGAAGGAGATTGTAACTTCTCCTGGTACTTTTCTGATATTCTTTGTCTCCATCTTCTCGTGAGATGTATCTGTTTTATAAGGTAATTTTGTGTGGACTCTCCCAGGTCCTGAAAAGGATGAACAAGGAAAACCAGGTATTGCTCGTTTGCAGCCGGATTTGTCTCTGCTCGCTATCATTAGCATTCCGTCTTCTGGTTAAGTAATTTCAAATTGTTTCAAACAGCTGAGGGTAACAAGTACAAGGGAAGCATCTACATGGTTTTTGAATATATGGATCATGATTTGACTGGATTGTCGGATAGGCCTGGGATGCGGTTTACAGTCCCTCAGATTAAGGTAATTTGGAAAATCTGCATTATCTGTTTTTATCGTTCATTGTAAACAAAGGTAAATCTATGCTTTTCTAATCACTCTATTGTTCCATCAGTGTTACATGAAGCAGCTCCTAACCGGACTTCATTATTGTCATGTCAATCAAGTGCTACATCGTGATATTAAAGGTGCTATGAAACAGTAGAAATTTTTGGCCATCTTTTTGAGCAGGAAGTGTGAGGGAGGTTTTGATTCTATTTGACTTACATTTGGATATGCTACTTCTGCGCAGGGTCCAATCTTTTGATTGATAATGAGGGCAATTTGAAGCTTGCTGATTTTGGGCTTGCACGATCATTCTCTAGTGATCACAATGGAAATCTCACCAATCGCGTTATCACTTTATGGTATAGGTAAATTCTCCTATTCTTCAACGGTCAGAATGTTATGTTCAGTTTCATTTAATCTTCTGGGTTGACACAATGTGGTATGCTTCGTGGTTGATAGTTTCTGCTTCATTTTGATTTGGTTGAACAGACCTCCAGAGTTGCTGCTGGGAGCCACAAAGTATGGTCCAGCGGTTGACATGTGGTCTGTTGGTTGTATTTTTGCTGAACTCCTGCACGGGAAACCAATATTACCTGGAAAGAATGAGGTATCATTCTTTGCATCTATACTTTTCTCCTTGTTTCTCTGGGTATGTTTGTAGTAGTTAGATTTACCAATCCTTCAGTGTTTTCGAGGGCCTTAAAAACTAAACAAGATACCGGGACTGTACATGTATTTTGATGACAAACTTAGGGCAAATGATATATGAGGGTATCGAAGTTGTACTGTGAGAAAGTCACATAGTACTCTGTACTGTTAGTTAAGGAGGGTTAAGAAACAACAGTCGAGATCCTATGTATATGCTAACACTTACTGTTTTTGTGCCAACTATTTGATGAAGCAAATAGATGCTTAATATTGCAAATAAGGTGGCAACTTAACATTTCCATTTACTGAAGAACATTTTATTAACAGCTAAAAAGAGTGATGTAGCCTTTTCATTGTTTTTGTATCGTATTTTCTGTTAAATCTGATTTTTTTTTTTTTTTTTTCTCCTTCTAGTTGTTTTATCATTTGAAGTTTTTATGACAAAATAATACCAATTGACTCTCTTTTCTGCACTGTAGCCAGAGCAGCTGAATAAAATATATGAGCTCTGTGGAACTCCAGATGAGGTCAACTGGCCTGGAGTGACTAAAATTCCCTGGTATAACAATTTCAAGCCTGCACGCCCCATGAAGAGACGTGTTAGAGAGGTTTTCAAGCAGTAAGTAGTTTGCTTGCACTCTCCTTTTGTTATCAACTGCTTTGTCACCTTTTGTATGAGCTAATATCAAACTAGCTGGATTGGAATTTAGAAATTCAAAGTGAGGTCCAATGTTCAATCCCTTTATATTTGCTAACTAGAGGTTTATGTGATTTGACAGTTTTGATCGTCATGCTTTGGATCTATTGGAGAGGATGCTAACACTAGATCCCTCGCAGGTATTAACATTAAATTTTATCTTGATTATGTGAATGCAGGCTTAACCTATACATATTGACAAATCTTCACCTTGTGAACATCATTGACCTATGCCATTTGAGCTTCTTGGTTATGACAACCCCTTTACACTGGGAATCGTCTGAGTAGTTCAAATCTATTAGATTACCTAATGATGAAAATATCATGTCATATCTTATGTGTGTCGGTGTGCATCTATTGAATTTTGCATGTGTATGTGGAGCAGCAGTTAAGCTGATCATATACTTTTGCATGCAGCATGGGGGCTGTGCACTTGTATTATTTGTCATGTTTAACTATTTTTGGTTCCTTTCCATTCTTTAGAGGATATCTGCCAAAGATGCACTTGATGCAGAGTATTTCTGGACTGATCCCTTGCCTTGTGATCCCAAAAGGTATCAATATAATAAGCAACATGCTAGGAAATTTTTTTTTGACAAATTCTGTTGTTGTTCAGAATTTTTCACCTCAATCCTGGTATCATGATGCAGCTTGCCCAAGTACGAGTCCTCACATGAATTTCAGACGAAGAAAAAGCGTCAGCAGCAACGGCAGCAAGAAGAAACTGCGAAGCGTCAAAAGCTGCAGCACCCGCAGCCGCACGCTCGGCTGCCTCCCATTCAGCAAACGGGCCAGCCACACCCTCAGATCAGGCCTGGCCCGAGCCAGCCGATCCACAGTGCCCAGCCCCCCATGGCTGCAGGCCCAAGCCATCACTACGGGAAGCCCCGTGGGCCCTCCGGGGGGCCCAGCAGGTATCCACCGGGTGGAAATCCGGCTGGAGGATTTAATCCAACTCGTGGGGGCCAAGGTGGTGGCTACAGCAGCGGCGGCCCGTATCAACAGCAAGGGCGGGCCCCACCTTATGCTGGCAGTGGCATGCCACCCAGCGGTGGGCCTAGAGGTGGGAGCAGCAGTGGATATGGAGTCGGTGCGCCAAATTATCCCCAAGGTGGCCCATATGGTGCTTCAGGTGCTGGCCGCGGCCCCAACATGATGGGTGGAAACCGTAACCAACAGCAGTACGGCGGCTGGCAGTAGTAGAACAAAAGGCATGGAAGCGAGCTCTCAAATAGTGGAGTATGCTTTTCTTAGTAAGTGATCAAGATCTTGAAAATGATGGGCTATGGCCAGCCGGAAGACCGTTGCAAGGGTGTACAGCGTGAAAATCATCTAATATATCTGAACAAATTCAACTGAACTTGTGTGCGGGGATTAAGCTCTCAGTTTTTTCTTATCCTTTTAATTTCTGGAATATGAGCGTGTATAAACATTCTATTTACGCTCATCTTATTGTATTTTTGCTTGAAAGATTGCCAGTTTATTTCACAAATTTGTGTTCTACCAAGATCGTGAACAAAATTATAAAGCCATTTGTGGCGTGATGTATCATCCGTATTTTTAAAGAGAAAAAAATGGTTGGGTTGAATGAAATGTGTTTTACCCGTTGGAGGATATTTCTATAATTTTTAAGGAGAAAATTAAAGTTGTTAAAAAGAAATTTTCAACGAGTCAAGAGAGAGCTTTCGTACTGAGCCAATAGCGTCTCTTGGCGCTCTTTAACCTCCCTTGGCGCTCTATAAGTTCTCCGTCGCCTTCTGCTTTTCCCCCTCCCAAAATAACGAGATCGCAATCCTCTGGAAAGCGAAAGAGAAAGCGTCCGAGAAACCACGCTCACTCTCCAGAGAGAGAGAGAGAGAGAGAGAGAGAGAGAGAGAGAGAGAGAGAGGAGGAAATGGTGGGCTACAGCGATCCCTGCCCGTGCTGCGGCAACAAGCGAAGGCGATCCACCTTGGATCGCTGGGCCAGCTGGCCCCGCGCGAGCTCCGCCGCGCAGCACCCAACTCCCGCCAAGTTCGCGCGCTCCGCCTCAGATCCGACCCCCTCTGCCGTCGCTGCAGCAGTCAAGGAGAACGAGATCCGCGCCTCCCCTGTACCCACCACCCTGATGTCAACGGCGCCGCCCATTTCCTCCCCGGGGTGCCCGACCCCTGCTCCGCCGGCCGCCGGGATGAAGACGCTCTCAACAGCCTCGGATCCCTCCCCATCCGACGATGCAGAGCCGAAGGCGAAGGTGCCGTGTCCCGTTCGATGCCCTCCTACGCCCGGCATCGCCGAAAAGGTCTCAATCCCGCTTCTTCGTTTTCTTTCCTTTTTACCAGTAGAGAAAAAGCATCGAGTGACTGATCTATTTATTAATGCTCCAAAGATTGGCATTTTCCTTTCTTGTTCGAATCACTTTTTTCACGAGTAATTTGAATATTTCTTTCACGTGGCATGCAGGAGTTGAATGCGAAGAAGGAAGAGGAGAAAGAAGAAGCGGAGGAGAAGAAGAAGAAGATGGAGGCGGAAATGACCGGGGCTCCGCGGCGGGAGAGTGAAAAGAAGGAAGAGAAAGAGGGGGAGATGAAGATCAAAGCGGAGATTAGGGTGCCCGAAGGAGTCCAAATCAATATCTGCTTCAAGTGCAAGTGCGGCAACTCCGAAGAAGTCATCTTGCCGTGAGCCCTCTCGTTCTTTCGCCACGCTCGGCAATGTTCTTCATGCTGCGCCTCCAAAATTCCGCGCGCGATGAGTTCAAGTCCAGCAAGTTTCGCCGCATGCGCAAAAGGGCGCTCAGGAAAACCAATCCCCTTTACATTATCATTTTTTTCCCTTTAACCTGATTTTTCGCTTGTCAAATTAGGGCTTCTCGTTTCCATATAGGTATGCGGTTGCAAGAGAAAAGAGCAATTGAGTAGTTTGGTTTTTAGAATAGACGAGAACACACAACACACAGTGATAGTAGTGAGTTTGGGTTGGATTGAGAGGTCCGGGCTCCGCTATGTGAGCTCTCGGCAATTCTGGATGCAATTGCACTTGCTTTTGAATTGGACTGAATTTTACAAATTCTTACTGGTTGTAGGATTGAGATGGTGGAGATGAAATTTGGTTAAGAAATAAACATCTTATAGCAAACTAGGTGCAGCTCATTGTACAGAAAGTTGTTAGTACTTCTCTGTTAAGAACTTGAATTTTTTCTGTCAAAGTTACTAGCTAGTATTTAGATTGGATCTTACAAATTAGAGATGAATGTCATTTAATTTTTCAAGTTGGAGGCTGAACAGTGTAATGCTGTGATCGTTGGTCCGTCATCTTATAGTGATCCTCTTCTTGTTGTATAATTAGGATCCAAGAAAATATTTATAGCTAGCCGATACCAGAATGAAACCTGTAGCTGAAAATTTGTTGTTGTTTTGAATGTAATTCCATAAAGGACCTCTGATAAATACCTGTTGTCATAGTTGGAGAAGATGTACATAGTATGAGTTTCGGATAGAAGGTATAGTTGAGAAAGAAAAGGTTATTAAGCTAGTCGATGTAGCTGAGCTAGTCGGTTATCCTCTAATTCACTTTTCTTTTGTTCCAAGAATATTTTGTACTGCCGGTAATGAATGGAGTACTAGTTGCTGTTGGTGGATAATCATTGGTTAATACCAACTTCTAGATGGCTTATTCCATGCTTAATTACGCTTTAGGTGTTTCAGACAACGCAAACAGCATGGATAATAAACTTGAAAAAATTAATTACACAAATTTGATAACAAGATACTACTAAAAAAACCGTCTTTAGGCCTTCTTTGGCATCCCAGATTTGGATTTGGTAAGATGGGAAAGTGATGTTGGTTAGGGTGTGGAGCTGGTGAGATACAATGAAATTTTTTCCATTCTTGTTTAGTCCCAATCTTTTTGTTGGGATTGATAATTTCATTCCAGTGTGTTTTTTTTTTTGACCCAGCCAGGTTACTGCTGCAAACCCCAACACCTTCAAGCTACCAGATCCCCTTCCTTCCCCGACATCTCTCCGCAGTCTTAGGCAGTGTTTGGTTAAGGGATAAAGATGGAATAACCCACTTTATCCCACTATTCATGCCAAACGACATGATTTTTGGCTGGAATATTTTATCCCGGTCAAATCTTAGTATTCTCGGCTATCCCGGGATAGCTTGGAATAAACTATTCCATCATTTTGATGGAATAGTGCTATTCTAAGAATTAATTCTAAATTTTATTAAGATTATAAATTGAATTAAAGCTAAATTATGTACACACAATTTATTATATATTATAATACATTATTTTTTATTATAAAATTATTAATTATATATATTAATACATATTATTTTTATTTAAATATTATAATGAATTATTTTTATTAAATTATAATTTATAATAAATTATTTTTTTAAAATATTATAATAATTTTTTTTACAATAAATTATTTTTATAACAAATTATTTTTATTAAATTATATTTTATATTAAATTTAACTATCACTTTTTTTTTTATTATTCTCTACTATTAGATTTTTAAATTTTTAAATTTAGAAAAAATTTAAATTTTATAACTTTTTAAATTTATAACTTTAATTTTTAATAAATTTATAAATTTAATAAATTTTAAATTTTTAACTTTAATTTTAATAAAATTAAACGGTATTATTTACTAAAATATAAACTTTAATTTATACAACTATTAATTATTATTTAATTAATATTTTATATTAATTAATTAGATAAAATATTATTATTTTAAAATTATAATTACTTTTATTTTTTTACTATCCTCGCTTATTCCAAAAAATGAACCAAACATAATTTCAGTTATTCCTACGAATAACAGCTTTACAAACCAAACACTATTTTCCTTTTATCCCTGACTATTCCGGAATAGCAAGCTATCCCAGGTATAAAAAAATTTATCCCCAAGCTTACAATCCCCGAACCAAACATAGCCTTATAGTATCAAGTTCAATCCTGGTTGCTAAATGAGACCTTATAATTTTATAATAGCCTGAAATAATTTTGGCGAAGCTAGTATTAATTGAGATAATGGAAGGCCATATATTCTGGCCATGATTCAGAAGATGTAGTTGTAGTCAAGAATAAAAAGGCGTACGTATATCTTTTTCCCATCAATGTTGGTCTCTTGAAAATCTTTAGAAAGATTAAAGGAAAAGGTTAAGCTGGCAATTCTTAATGTTTTATTCGAAAGATTATATTTTGCCTTTTATGCTTAGCTGATTATGATGTTAATTATGACGATTTCTTTTCTTTTTGCTTTTCAAAAAAATCCAAATTTTGCTTTTTGTTACTCATTACAATCGGAAGCTTTTATTTGTTGCAGTTGCTTCAATGTATTCGATTTAGTACAAGAGCCACAAATAGGTCCTAAATCATTAGGCTTGATGAGTAAATAAATATATGCCATTATCTCTGATGGGATCCTTTGCCATCTCCCAAGGGTCATATTTATTTATTTATTTATTTTTTGAAAAAAAGGTTGCTTACAATCGTTTCATTCAAACGATCTTAAACTAAGCAAACGAATGAGACAATCGGGCCTCAAAAAAAAAAAAAAACAAAACAAAACAAAAAACAAAAACGAAAACCACTATGAACACCAGGCTTCCCAAGAAATGCATAACGTCCACACCGTCTTCCGCAGCTACCTCAAGTTGCTCTTTTGTTATAAAATTTTTATCTATTTCTCTCCAACTAAATCATTCACCAAGAAGCTACTACTACCTTGTTCTCCCTTCTTCCTGTACTATCTCCTATATTACTTGTTAGCAACGAGCGCACAAACTAAACAAAATCAATTGGCGATCACTACAGAGAAGCAAAACCAAAATTGCACGACAGAGAATTAACACACACAGGTTTACGTGAAAAATTTTTTACAGGAAAAAAATCACGGGCGAAAGAGGAGAGATTTCACTATGTAGAAAAGAGGGAATACAAGAGTTCTGTTCTGTTATACAATCGCTCGATCTCACTCTAGGACAAATAAAAAAAAAATTATGATTTTTTCTTAGCGGATCGGATCCGTACCGCGGGGCCTCCGCCCCCCGCACCCCCCGTCCGGCCCGAGCCCTTCGCTTCCACCACAGACATCCACAAAATTTCGAAGTCGCACCGCGAAGCCGTCGGCGAACCTGAATCATAATATCGAAGCGATTCTGATTTTGAATCACAACTAACATTACTCACGTGTTCCCACGGTAAGATCACTAAACTGCAAGGTTCAATTTTTATTTACACTGCACATACGGAAAGCACTTTTTTTATTCCCTCCTTTCTTGTATCCTTTCCACCTCAAATTAATTAACCTTTTCTCAGGGACATGTAAGTTTCGTAGATCATGTGAACAATCTTAAACTAGCTTTTACCTTGCGGTATCCAATTTATTGTTGTCAGATTATAAATTGAACATTGATAGATTCATTTATTTCTCTATTGTTAATTCTCTTCTACTAATTTTGCATATTAATTTTTGAATGCCATTAATTCCTAGGTACCAATGCGGATGCTTTCAAAATTTTACATTTAGATGCTGGTGTTTAGCAATCATAGAGTATGCTAAAAGCATTTGCCCACTTGAGCATGTTTCTTTTGGCATTGCTTTGTCATTTGCAATTTTCAAGCATCTTAGGAGGAAAATCTCATCAAATATTTGCACCAGTTGTTGATTTTGGTAGTTGAATGCCTTTGACTAGTATTCATTATTGACATCGAGATGTGGTACGACTTTGCAATTTTCTCTAGAGACGGGTGGTTTCTCTGAGAATATTTGATTACACTTTGCAGCCTTGAACTGATCTAGCAAACCAATCAGCCTTTTTATATGTTTATGAATCGAAACCGGTCTAAATTTTGGTTCTCAAGTTTCTTGAACCAAAATCCAGTCAATAATAATCGGTTTTAATGTGGATTATTTTATTCACATAACACCAATTTTTGAGACATAGTTAATTTTTTTTTTAGTAAACTTTCAAAATAAACTAGACAAAATATTTCATTTGACACATGCTTAATAAATCTTTCTTTCTCTCATTACTGCCATACATTTATTTAGTACATTTTTTTCCCACAAAAAAAAAAAGAGAAAAAAAAGCTTGCTTACAAATCACACATATTATTAAAATAAAAAAACCTTCATATATTGAGCCTACGCATGTAGAAAAATCATCATCTCCACATTTCCATTTTGTTGTGGCATGTTCGCAATAATGCGTTTGCAACAGCAAGTCACGAAAATATAAATCCCAATAAAAAGAAATGCTCCGCCGACTATTATTCCAGCTATTTATTTTTAGCTGAGAAAAATATTTTCTGAACAAAAACTAATTGGACGTAGTTATGGGACTCATTATTAAAATAATCGAGAAAAAAAATAGGAAGAAGAAATGCGGTCTAGGGGATCGAGGAGGGAATGAACTGTAGATGTCACGCCCCGGGTGCAAATCAGGACCCGGACCCGTCTACAGATCCGCCGTGCACATGAGATTTCCCACGTACACGAAGCGCTGGTCACCTGCTCTGGTATAAAATGTACAACAAGAGCATAATACAGAGCTGAAATAGAAGAACCACATAGTATCTCAGACTGGAAATAAGGTACAAGCTGTAATACATACAATAATCTCCCAGTTCACTAAAATAGTACAACCAGCTGGCGGAAGCCAGACCCAAAATAAAAGGGGAATACTATAGTCTGGTACAGTATCTATCTACAGCTCACAGTCTCACCGGAGATCCATCTAGTTGGCGATCCCCTTACCTCGATCCGCTGCCGAAGGCCTAGCAGCTTCCGCAGATGACTCTGCAAAATAAAGGAGAGAAAGGAACAGAAAATAACAATGGGGGTGAGAACTACCAGATAAACCAGCAGCCTCCCCTAGTGGGTAAAACCTCAACTCTGACGCACCCACTAGGACTACTAGAGGCAACAGGAAAGAACAGTTGTAAGCTATAAAAACTGCTGATAAAAAGGAAACTACCACCACCATGCCTCTAAATGCCAAGAAAATGTATGAATCAGTGTATAAATGCCTGTCTGAATGAACTAAATCTGGTGTCACTAGCAAAACTGGTACTTCCTGCTGTGCCTTGCCAAATCGGGTATAACGCCGATGGGGGATAGTATTTGCCAAATCGGGTATGCCAATAGGGGATAATGTTGGCCAAATCGGGGGTGCCGATAGGGGATAATGTTGTAACACACTCCGGAGTGGCACTCGAGGGGAGCGACCCACACGAGTAAAATATCTCAGTATCAGAAGTGCCATAAATCAGCAGGACTGGATCATGACTATGATCAAAGTGGGAAACTCCCTCCTCTACAGAACCCAACCCCCAACTGATGCAATAAATAAACCAAACTCAACCCCAATCTGATGCAAGGATAATCATCTGGTCAACCGCCTACTGTCCGCGGTCACCGCAATACCCCACAAGTCCACAATCTAGCACAACCTTGGCTACACTATCCCGAACCCCTGCCCACACTTGAGCAACAACATCTGAATGCAAAGGACAACAATAAAACATGTTCAAATCCCAATATGATAGTGTAGCAATGAATAGTGGCCTTACCTGATGTCCGGGCATGCATGCAACTGTTTTTATTTTTAAAAGTTGTAAAATAGAGTCAAAGGTTTAAAACAATTGATTTACTGAATAAAAGTCATTTGCATGCGAGATCATAGCCTTTGTCTCAATCACAGTGTCCCAATATAAGTTATCATATCATTTGTGGGGTTACATTAATTTTTTTTTAGGGGAGTTTATCCCAGCGGTCCTTGTCATTTGTCATATTAATTTGTCCCAATGGTTCTCATTAATTGTCCTGTTAGTTGTCCTGTTAGTAGTCCTGTTAGTAGTCCTGTTAGTAGTCCTGTTAGTAGTCCTGTTAGTTTGTCCCAATGGTTCTCATTAATTGTCATATTTTAGGGGGATTTCTAGTAATCCCAGTGAGCTTGTCAAAAATGAGGTAAGCAACAACCGCCCACCTCGAGTAGCTCAAACAACACCCCAGGTAGTCTCCTGGTTGTCCACAGTCCTCAAATCCTGCAAATCAACACTCCCGGTATAAATACAAATCTTAAAAGCACAATATTTGCTGTTTTTCAAACAGCACGGGAAAAGAGGAATTTTTCACCTCTAAAATGAGCTCCTAAAATCCCAGAAAAATCACGGTTGCGTTCCTCGCGAAGAGTAGATCAAAATCGACTCTTTGAACGCCTCGATCTGATGCTCCTACGCCAAGATAAAAATCGGAGAAGTTGACGCTGTCCAGAAATTTCCACAGCAAAAAGGGGGGTCAAAGAGGACTCGGGAATCGTGCCAAAAGTACGAAATGGAGCAAAATGATCAACACGGAAATCGAAGCCTTACCTCTTACGGTCGCGCTGTCGCAAAAATCGTCCAAAAACTCCACCCGGTTAGCCCGCAGTGAAATTTCGACGGAACTGCGACGGGAAATGGGCCGAAAAAGAAAACCGTCGCAGTGCGCCGCGTCGCAGATATTTCACTATCTGTAACTCCTAAATTGCTGAGATTGTAGAGAGAGAGAGAGAAGAGAGAGAGGAAGATTTTTCGTAGAGGGAGTTTTCTCTGATTCTCCCTCTAAGGGCTCGGAATCCAAGGTGCAAAGAGAGGGGGGGGGAAATGGCTATTTATAATGGGCCAAGGGGAATCTCCCACACGGGATCCCAGATCCGAACAGGAAACAGCAAAATTGGCAAATCAGGGTGCGCCACGTGTTGCCTAAACAGGAAACAGCCTGTGCAGGGCCAACCAGATTTTGCCACGTGTCCCACGTGGTGCACGGCCGGTCCGCGCTCCGGGTCTTCCGGAAGATGTCAGCCAATGGGATCGCGCCACGTGTCAGCTGCCCACGTGCCTTCTAGAAGCCGGCCAGCCAATCACAGCTTGCCACGTGGCAAAGGAGAACTTCGGTGCACCCGGTGCATGCCTGGCCTATGGACCGCGCACCGAGCCCCCTGCCCGCGCCTGCCCGCGCCTGCCCGCACTGCCCGCGCCTGCCCGCGCCGCGTTCCTCCGCGCTCCGCCGCTGCGCCGCCGCTGCCCGCCGCCGTGCGCCGCCGCCTGCCGGTCGCCGCCGGCCGCCGGAACAGTAATTCCGGCGGCCGGAACAGTAATTCCGGCATGAACAGTAAAATGTGCCGAAAAATAAAGTGAATATACCGTTTCGACCGTTTTCGCGCGCTGAGTCCAAATACGACGTCCGTTTCACCAAATTCTCATCCAAAATTTTGCAAAAAGCTCCCAGAAATTTCCGTTTGCTCCGTTTTTCGCGCAGAGTCTATTAAAAATATCCAATTTCGTTTCTACAAGCTCCGTTGCACAGTACAAGCCATCTACCGTCACTATTAAAGGTTGCGCAGTTCTGCGGGAGTCCGGATCATCACATCCTCCCCCACTAAAAAGAGTTTCGTCCTCGAAACGAGACTAAACAATAATCCTCAGTTCAATGTCTCGAATAAGTAGGGGTGGGCATCCCTCATCTCCGACTCGAGCTCCCATGTAGCCTCGCGCTCGTCATGATTGCTCCATTGGATCTTTACATAGGGAATGGCCCGACTGCGCAATTCCTTTACCTCTCGATCCAGAATTCGCAGTGGGCGCTCCTCATACCTCAAATCCTCGCTAATCTCCAGCGGTGTGAAGTCGATGACGTGCGACGGGTCGAAGACATACTTTCTCAAAGAAGAAACATGAAATACATCATGGACACCAGCAAGCTTCGGAGGAAGTGCAAGTCGGTAAACAACTGGCCCGATACGTCCCAATACCTCAAAGGGTCCAATATATCGGGGGCTAAGTTTTCCACGAATGCCAAACCTCCTGATTCCTTTGGATGGCGAGACTTTCAGGAATACATGATCTCCAACCTGAAATTCTAAATCTCGTCGCCGAACATCGGCATAACTCCTTTGTCGGCTCTGGGCGGTCTGAAGATGCTGTCGAATTACTCGGACCTTCTCTTCTGCCTCTATCAAGACATCTGGTCCCAAGGTCCGCCTCTCGCCCACGTCACTCCAATAAAGCGGTGATCGACACTTGCGTCCATACAATGCTTCAAACGGAGCCATTTGAATGCTTGCTTGAAAGCTATTGTTGTACGCGAACTCTGCCAAGGATAAGTGTCGAATCCACCCTCCGCCGAAATCCGAGACGCAAGCCCTAAGCATGTCCTCCAGAATTTGTATCGTCCGCTCAGACTGCCCATCAGTCTGCGGATGAAAAGCTGTGCTGAATCTGAGCTGAGTTCCCAGGGCTGTCTGCAAACTCCCCCAGAATCGCGAAGCAAACCTTGGGTCTCTATCTGAAACAATGGAGGCGGGTATTCCATGCAATCTTACTATCTCATCCAGATATAACTGGGCTAGTCGCTCAAGTGGCCACGTAGTCTGCATGGGCAGAAAGTGCGCCGACTTGGTAAGTCTGTAGTGTCCCAGTTTTTCCCCTGTGTTTTTCCCCTGTTTGGGGTGTGGAACACCTAGTGTTGGTGTGTTGGGCCCCAACATGTCAAAGGGATGTGTTGTTTGGGCTTAGGGTGGATTTGGAAGCAAGCCTGACCTTCGGCTGACTTTGCCAAATTTTAGGAAGGGAATCAGGCTAAACGGAGGCCGTATTTGGATTCAGCGCGGAAAAACGCTTGAAAACGGCTATTTACTTATTTAATTTGGAGTCCGGATGCCCAAAAACGGACCCCCGGAAGTTTTCTGCGCAAAATGGTGCATGGGGGGAGCTGTGGACCGGCCGGGGACACGTGGCAGACCCTCATTGGGCCGGCGCGCCACTCCCGGTCCACGGAATTGGGCCGCCGGTGCACGGTGGACCGGCGGGCCACGTGTCGGCTCCCTAGTGGTCCGGCGTTGTGCGCTCGGCGCGTGGGGGCAGGCGCGGGCAGCACGGGCAGGCCGGGCAGGTGCGGCGCGTGCGCGGTGCACGGTGGACCGGGGCGCGCCACGTGGCAGCCCCGTATTGGCCGGCTCATGTGCGCGTGGGGCACGCGGAGCCGCGCGTGGGAGGCCGCCGCACATGGGCCCACGTGGGCGCACGCGGTCGCCGACAGCCGGGTCGGGGGGGGGGACGCGTGTCGCCACGCGATTGGCGAGCGCGCCCACCCCGCCGCCAATCACGGGGGACGCGTGGCGTCTCCCCGTTGGGCCCGCACGGCTGCCGCCTGGTTGGCGGACACGTGGCGGGCCCTGGACCGGGTCGGACGGCGGTTGCGTGCGGCCGGATCCGGTGTGCGGGCTGGATTGGGCCGGGCCGCACTGTGCGCGCCCGAAAGTGGGCCTGGGCACTGTTCACGCCCGAAAATCGGGACACATTGGGTATTTTCCCAATTGTTTCTTTGGGCCTATAAATAGGCCTCCACCCCCCTCTCTTCTTGGGCTTTTTCCGAGAAAAGGAGAGAGAACCAGGGAGAGGTCATTCAAGAGAGTTTGTTCCTCACAGATTTTTCTACCTCGTGGTGCGTTCCCAGATTTTCGGGAAGATCGACAGCGGCGTTCCGGATTTTACAGTGTGCCTCGGTTTTCCCCCATTTCGGCCCGTTATCGTCGCATTTCAGTCCGAGGAGTCCCCTGCGCAGTACAGAAGCCCGATTCGACGATTTCTTCGCCAGTGTGTTCCTAAGAGGTAGGGCTTCGTTTTCCGTGTTGATGGTTTCTCCGGATTCCGATTTCTTGGCACGATTCCCGAGGTGATTTGACACCCCTTTTGCTGTTTGGATTTTTGGACAGCGGCAACTTCGACGAATTATTTCTCCGCGTAGGAATATCGGATCGAGGCGATTCAAGAGTCGATTTTGGGTGATTTTTCGCGAGGAACGCAACCGTGATTTTTCTGGGATTTTAGGAGCTCGGGACAGAGGTGAAAATTCCTCGTTTTGCGTGCTGATTTTTAAACAGCAAATGTGTGTTTGGAAATTGTTATATTTACACCTTGTACACTTGTGTGATACTGTAGGACATTGTTACAGCTGACGGTGTGTTTAGAAGACAGCGGGTATTTTCTGGGTACATTGTACACGCTTTTCGAGGTGGGTGGTTGCGCTTTCCTCTTTGTTGACTTGCTCACTAGGAGTAGAAGAGTTCTACAATTATAAATGTGACAGTTAACTTGTGGTACATGAACCTATTGCATAGGCCCCCCTAAATTAATTGATAGCTTCTATGTGATAAATCTGGGACAATAAATTTGGACAACTGCCATATCTTGAACCGCATGCCACTAAGTAGCTCAATAATATTTTAAAATGAGTCTTCACATGAAACCTTAGTCGCTTTTCAAATGCTTTTAAAAAGAACACTTGCATGCTTATTTGGACAGCTAGTTAGGCCACTATTTTACTGCAACACTATATTATGGGATTTGACTTAGGAGAAAACATGTGTTTATTGTTATTCTTCTCTATCGATGCATGATGATCGAGTCGGATCGGGATCTTGAGATAGTGTAGTCGGATCTTGAGTCTGGGACAGTTTAGACTCGTCTTGGGGATTGTAGGGCATAGTGGCAACCGCGGATGTTAGGCGGTTGACCAGATGTTTTTACCTTATCAGATTGGGGTCTATGGGTTCAGCGGTGACCGCGGATTTTGGGCGGTTGACCGGATGTTATTATCACATCAGATTGGGGATTGGGGTTGCATTAGTGGATGGAGTATTCCCACTTTGATCATAGTCATGATCCAGTCCTGCTATTGCGAGACATTGGTTACAGAGATGCTTGATACAGAGATACGTGATACAGGGATACTTTACATACTTTACTCGTGTGGGTCGCTCCCCTCGAGTGCCACTCCGGAGTAGGCTTTACACCGTGCCGAGCGCCGGGCACCTTGATGAGTTGCGATTGATGACAGAGCAGGCAGTGCCAGTATTTTCTGGTCCTCTGATTGGGTTTCCTTGGGCAGTCAGCCTTGTAGTTGCATACATACAGTTATCTTTTGGCACTGCATTTAGAGGCATAGTATTGGTAGTTCCTTCCTGCAGTCTTTATTGCATACCACTGTTCTTTCCTTTCTGCCTCTTATAGTCCTAGTGGGTTTGTCAGCATTCGAGGTTTTACCCACTAGGGGAGGCTACTGGTTTATCTAGTAGTTCTCACCCCCATTATGTTGTTTCTTGTCCTCTTTCCCCTTTGTTTTGCAGAGTCGACCGTGGGAGCTGCTGGGCCTTCAGCGGCAGATCGAGGTAAGAGGATCGCCGACTAGCTAGATCGTCTACCCCGAGCGAGAGATTAGCTAGACTTTTACTGTACTCCCCTTTGTATCTCAGACTTTAGTAGTTTACTTTTGGGTCTGGCTGTGGCCAGCTGGTTGTATTATTTTGGTGAGCTGGGAGTATATTGTACTTTTATTTCAGTTTACAGTTTAATTCAGTCTGAGATTACTGTTAGTTCTATTAGTTCAGCTCTGTTTATGCTCTTTTATTGTATATTATCTATCTGAGCAGGTTACCAGCGCTTCGTGTACATGGGAAATTCTGTGTACACGGCGGATCTGTTGGCGGGCCCGGGTTCTGGTTACCCCCGGGGCGTGACAGATTAAGTTGGTATCAGAGCTTAGGGATAGGTCAGTTGGGACTTAGGAAACCCTAGGCTTTTGGCAGACCCTAGGATGATAGGGCGCGAGAGGCGTGACACTTTGCGAAAGTCGTTGATTTATTTTTTGGACTCTTCCAGTGAGTGAGGAGGGATCGACATACCCAATTTCTGGTGGACCGTTATGTTGGCTGCAGACAACATAAAGTCACAGAAATTGGGGGATGTCTTTGACTTTCGCTAGATTGGGTCGTGTGGGGTTATGTTACTGATTTGTGTTTTTTTTTGTGACAGTATGTCGCCCCGTCGTCGTTGTTCCGTCGGGAGTATCTCCACCCCTTCTGAGGAGCCCGAGCAGGCGGTATCTACAGAGCTGGGGGAACTGCGGGCCTTGGTGACCCATTTAGTGGCGAGGAGCTTTCGACAGGACCAGTGCCTGGAGCAGCTACTGGCGCAGAGAGGTGGTTCGGCAGTCGGAGAGAGGGCTAGGGCATCGGAGCAGCGTTTTGAGAGGAAACGCCCAGCCCCGGATGTTGTTGGACAGGCCAGTTCTTCTAGACAGCCACGGTTTCGCGGCAGGTGTGTTTTCTGTAGAGGACAACACCCCTCAGGTACCTGTGACTTAAGGCGGGGTCGATGCTTCCGATGTGGGCAGTCTGGCCACGTTCGAACTTCGTGCCCCCTCTCGACCTCTGTACCCCCTTCTTCAGCGTTGGCCCCTATCGCATCCCAGCAAGGATCTCCGCAGCAGCAGCAGACACGTCAAGTGCGGGCTCCCTACAGTTGTATTTTCTGTGGAGGTCAGCATTTTCCCGGCACATGCGCCCAGCGGTGGGGTCGCTGCTATAGGTGTGGACAGCCCGGGCACCTGCGAGTTGCGTGCCCCTCGGGGACGGCGGCGGCACCCACTTTAGTGTCCGTCCCTACTACTTCCCAGCTACGACCGGGAGCTTCACCGACAGGTCTCCAGGTAGACCGAGCTTCGCCCCCACACCCTTCTGGTGAGAGACAGCCGTTGTTGAGCGGTCGGGATAGCTTAGCGCAGGCGGGGGATTCCACTACGGCTGACCGTGTGGTGGCAGGTATGGTCTATTTCTGGCATTTGGATTCATATCTTTTGTTACTGGAGCTTCGCATCCTTTCATTAGTAGATCATTTGCATCATTACATGGGTTAGAGGTAGGACTTTTGCCACGTGCACGAGAGGTTCAGATTCCCGATCACACTTTGCTCGTGGAGGAGTGTTGTTGGTCCTGCCCGATGCAGATCGAGTCCTGGATTATGCCAGCAGACCTGTTGGTCTTGAGACAGCTGCAGGATTTTGATGTGATTCTCAGGATGGACTGGCTGGCTCGGTATTTTGCGACTATTGACTGTGCCGAGAGGACTGTCACTTTTAGAGAGCCAGACCAGGAGGTGTTGGTGTACCGGGGATGTCAGAGTGCTTTCTTTGCCTCTATGGTTTCGACTTCCCGAGCGAGGCGGATGATTCATCGTGGATGTGTAGCCTTTTTGGCTAGTGTTGTAGAGGGGCCTACAGTGGCACCGGGACTCGGGGATATCCCTATCGTCCGCGAGTTCCCGGATGTATTTCCACCTGAGCTGACTTGTATGCCGCCCGACAGAGAGATCGAGTTTGTGATTGACGTAGTTCCAGGAACTGCGCCAATCTCTAAGACTCCTTACCGGATGGCACCGGCTGAGCTGAGAGAGCTTAAAGCACAGTTGCAAGACTTGATGGATAAGGGTTTCATTAGACCCAGTGTGTCGCCCTGGGGAGCACCGGTGCTATTCGTGAAGAAGAAGGATGGGTCACTTAGACTGTGTGTGGACTATAGGGAGCTGAATAAAGTGACCATCAAGAACAAGTACCCTTTTGCCGCGCATCGACGATCTCTTTGATCAGCTGCAAGGGTCTTGTGTCTTTTCCAAGATTGATCTACAGTCTGGTTACCACCAATTAAAGGTGAAGGCCAAGGATATTCCTAAGACTGCTTTCAGATCACGGTACGGGCATTATGAGTTTACAGTTATGCCATTTGGATTGACTAATGCCCCTGCCGCCTTTATGGACTTGATGAACAGGATATTTCGGCCATTCCTGGATCAATTTGTGGTGGTGTTCATAGATGATATCCTGGTTTACTCCCGGAGCGAGGCCGAGCATGAGGAGCACTTGAGGACTGTGCTACAACTTCTACGGGGGAAGAAGTTGTACGCCAAGCTGACAAAGTGTGAGTTTTGGATTCGGGAGGTAGCGTTCTTGGGCCATGTGATTTCCGCAGCAGGTGTAGCTGTAGACCCGGCGAAGATTGAGGCAGTTCGTGATTGGCCCCGACCGACGACTGTATCAGAGGTGCGCAGCTTCATGGGATTAGCTGGTTATTATCGCCGGTTTGTGGAAGGCTTTGCGAAGCTTTCCACACCCCTCACTCGGTTAACGCGTAAAGGGGTTAAGTTTATCTGGAGTGAGGACTGCCAGAAGAGCTTCGAGGAGCTGAAGGACAGACTGATGACTGCCCCTATCCTTTCCCTCCCTGTTATGGGGAAAGGATATGTGATCTACAGTGACGCATCGCACAGTGGACTGGGTTGCGTGTTGATGCAGGATGGGAGGGTAATTGCTTATGCGTCGAGACAGCTCAAGGATTACGAGAAGAATTACCCTACCCACGACTTAGAGCTCGCTGCCGTGGTGTTTGCACTGAAGCTTTGGCGCCATTACCTGTACGGGGAGCATTGTGAGATCTACACCGACCACAAGAGCTTAAAGTATCTGTTCACACAGAAAGAGCTTAATTTGAGGCAGCGCAGGTGGTTAGAGCTACTAAAGGATTATGATGTGGATATCCTTTACCACCCAGGCAAGGCTAACGTGGTCGCTGATGCTTTGAGCCGGAGAGCAGTTCAGAGTTTGTCTATGTTGATCACAGACCAGGCGCCCCTATTGGAGGAGATGAGACGGCTCGAGATAGAGGTTGTGCCCCCTGGGGTCTCTGCTAGACTGACGTCATTAGTCGTGCAGCCCACTCTGCTGGACAGGATCAGGGAGAAGCAGAGTGAGGACCCCCACTTGACCAGGATTCGAGATCAGCTTCTGAGTGATCAGTCAGGGGATTTTACAGTGGATGCTGCGGGAGTACTGAGGTACAGGGACCGAGCATGTGTGCCAGTGGATGCTGAGATCAGAGAGCAGGTATTGAGAGAGGCCCATTATACACCTTATACCCTTCATCCTGGGGGGACTAAGATGTATAAGGACCTCAAGGCACATTTTTGGTGGAATGGCATGAAGAGGGATGTCGGGAGATTTGTGGCCCAGTGTTTGACTTGTCAGCAAGTAAAAGCTGAGCACCGGGTGCCAGCTGGCAAGTTACAAAGTCTCCCCATCCCTGAGTGGAAATGGGACCACATTACCATAGACTTCGTGGTCGGATTGCCGAGGGCACAGGGCGGGGCAGATGCTATCTGGGTAGTGGTGGATCGACTTACTAAGTCAGCGCACTTTATGCCTATGCAGACTACTTGGCCACTCGATCGACTAGCCCAGTTATACCTTGATGAGATTGTGAGACTGCATGGGGTACCCGCCTCCATAGTGTCAGATAGGGATCCGAGGTTCGCCTCGCATTTTGGGGGAGTTTGCAGACCGCGATGGGGACTCAGCTCAGATGCAGTACAGCTTTTCACCCTCAGACTGATGGGCAGTCAGAGCGGACCATACAGATCTTGGAGGACATGCTGAGGGCTTGCGTCTTGGAGTTCGGCGGAGGTTGGATTCGGCACTTATCCTTGGTTGAGTTTGCGTACAACAACAGCTTTCAAGCGAGCATACAGATGGCTCCGTTTGAAGCGTTGTATGGACGCAAGTGCCGATCACCACTTTATTGGAGTGACGTAGGCGAGAGACGGACCTTGGGGCCAGATATACTGCTAGAGGCAGAGGAGAAGGTCCGGGTGATTCGACAGCATCTTCAGACCGCTCAGAGCCGACAGAGGAGTTATGCTGATGTTCGGCGACGAGACTTAGAGTTTCAGGTTGGAGATCATGTATTTCTGAAAGTCTCGCCGTCTAAGGGGATCAGGAGGTTCGGCATTCGCGGGAAACTCAGCCCCCGATACATTGGACCATTCGAGGTGTTGGAGCGTATCGGGCCTGTTGCTTATCGACTTGCACTTCCCCCGAGACTGGCTGGTGTCCACGATGTTTTCCATGTTTCCACACTGAGGAGGTACGTCTTCGACCCGTCGCACGTCATCGACTTTGCACCTCTCGAGATCAGCGAGGATTTGAGATATGAGGAGCGCCCAGTACGGATTCTGGATCGGGAGGTGAAAGAATTGCGCAATCGGACCATCCCCTATGTGAAGATCCTTTGGAGCAATCATGATGAGCGTGAGGCAACGTGGGAGCCCGAGTCAGAGATGATGGACGCCTACCCCTACTTGTTCGAGGCTCTGGATTGAGGTATGATTTTAGTTTCGAGGACGAAACTTTTGTTAGTGGGGGAGGATGTAGTGTCCCAGTTTTTCCCCTGTGTTTTTCCCCTGTTTGGGGTGTGGAACACCTAGTGTTGGTGTGTTGGGCCCCAACATGTCAAAGGGATGTGTTGTTTGGACTTAGGGTGGATTTGGAAGCAAGCCTGACCTTCGGCTGACTTTGCCAAATTTTAGGAAGGGAATCAGGCTAAACGGAGGCCGTATTTGGATTCAGCGCGGAAAAACGCTTGAAAACGGCTATTTACTTATTTAATTTGGAGTCCGGATGCCCAAAAACGGACCCCCGGAAGTTTTCTGCGCAAAATGGTGCATGGGGGGAGCTGTGGACCGGCCGGGCATGTGGCAGACCCTCATTGGGCCGGCGCGCCACTCCCGGTCCACGGAATTGGGCCGCCGGTGCACGGTGGACCGGCGGGCCACGTGTCGGCTCCCTAGTTGTTCCGGCGTTGTGCGCTCGGCGCGTGGGGGCAGCGCGGGCAGGCACGGGCAGGCGGGCAGGTGCGGCGCTGCGCGGTGCACGGTGGACCGGGGCGCGCCACGTGGCAGCCCTATTGGCCGGCTCATGTGGCGCGTGGGCACCGCGAGCCGCGCGTGGGAGGCCGCCGCACATGGGCCCACGTGGGCGCACGCGGTCGCCGACAGCCGGGTCGGGGGGGGGGGGGGGACGCGTGTCGCCACGCGATTGGCGGCGCGGCCGCACCCCGCCGCCAATCACGGGGGACGCGTGGCGTCTCCCCCGTTGGGCCCGCACGGCTGCCGCCTGGTTGGCGACAACGTGGCGGCCCGGACCGGGTCGGACGGCGGTTGCGTGCGGCCGGATCCGGTGTGCGGGCTGGATTGGGCCGGGCCGCACTGTGCGCCGCGCCCGGAAATCCTTGGGCCGGGCCGCACTGTGCGCGCCCGAAAGTGGCCTGGGCACTGTTCACGCCGCCCGAAATCGGGACACATTGGGTATTTTCCCAATTGTTTCTTTGGGGCCTATAAATAGGCCTCCACCCCCTCTCTTCTTGGGCTTTTTCCGAGAAAAGGGGAGAGAACCAGGGGAGGTCATTGAAGAAGTTTGTTCCTCACAGATTTTTCTACCTCGTGGTGCGTTCCCAGATTTTCGGGAAGATCGACAGCGGCGTTCCGGATTTTACAGTGTGCCTCGGTTTTCCCCCATTTTCGGCCCGTTATCGTCGCATTTCAGTCCGAGGAGTCCCCTGCGCAGTACAGAAGCCCGATTCCGACGATTTCTTCGCCAGTGTGTTCCTAAGAGGTAGGGCTTCGTTTTCCGTGTTGATGGTTCCTCCGGATTCCGATTTCTTGGCATGATTCCCGAGGTGATTTGACACCCTTTTTGCTGTTTGGATTTTTGGACAGCGGCAACTTCGACGAATTATTTCTCCGCGTAGGAATATCGGATCGAGGCGATTCAAGAGTCGATTTTGGGTGATTTTTCGCGAGGAACGCAACCGTAATTTTTATGGGATTTTAGGAGCTCGGGACAGAGGTGAAAATTCCTCGTTTTGCGTGCTGATTTTTAAACAGCAAATGTGTGTTTGGAAATTTTATATTTACACCTTGTACACTTGTGTGATACTGTAGGACATTGTTACAGCTGACGGTGTGTTGTTAGAAGACAGCGGGTATTTTCTGGGTACATTGTACACGCTTTTCGAGGTGGGTGGTTGCGCTTTCCTCTTCGTTGACTTGCTCACTAGGAGTAGAAGAGTTTCTACAATTATAAATGTGACAGTTAACTTGTGGTACATGAACCTATTGCATAGGCCCCCTAAATTAATTGATAGCTTCTATGTGATAAATCTGGGACAATAAAGTTGGACAACTGCCATATCTTGAACCGCATGCCACTAAGTAGCTCAATAATATTTTAAAATGAGTCTTCACATGAACCTTAGTCGCTTTTCAAATGCTTTTTAAAAGAACACTTGCATGCTTATTTGGACAGCTAGTTTAGCCACTATTTTACTGCAACACTATATTATGGGATTTGACTTAGGAGAAAACATGTGTTTATTGTTATTCTTCTCTATCGATGCATGATGATCGAGTCGGATCGGATCTTGAGATAGTGTAGTCGGATCTTGAGTCTGGGACAGTTTAGACTCGTCTTGGGGATTGTAGGGCATAGTGGCAACCGCGGATGTTAGGCGGTTGACCAGATGTTTTTACCTTATCAGATTGGGGTCTATGGGTTCAGCGGTGACCGCGGATTTTGGGCGGTTGACCGGATGTTATTATCACATCAGATTGGGGATTGGGGTTTGCATTAGTGGATGGAGTATTCCCACTTTGATCATAGTCATGATCCAGTCCTGCTATTGCGAGACATTGGTTACAGAGATGCTTGATACAGAGATACGTGATACAGGGATACTTTACATACTTTACTCGTGTGGGTCGCTCCCCTCGAGTGCCACTCCGGAGTAGGCTTTAACACCGTGCCGAGCGCCGGGCACCTTGATGAGTTGCGATGATGACAGAGCAGGCAGGTGCCAGTATTTTCTGGTCCTCTGATTGGGTTTCCTTGGGCAGTCAGCCTTGTAGTTGCATACATACAGTTATCTTTTGGCACTGCATTTAGAGGCATAGTATTGGTAGTTCCTTCCTGCAGTCTTTATTGCATACCTCTGTTCTTTCCTTTCTGCCTCTTATAGTCCTAGTGGGTTTGTCAGCATTCGAGGTTTTACCCACTAGGGGAGGCTACTGGTTTATCTAGTAGTTCTCACCCCCATTATTGTTGTTTCTTGTCCTCTTTCCCCTTTGTTTTGCAGAGTCGACCGTGGGAGCTGCTGGGCCTTCAGCGGCAGATCGAGGTAAGAGGATCGCCGACTAGCTAGATCGTCTACCCCGAGCGAGAGATTAGCTAGACTTTTACTGTACTCCCCTTTTGTATCTCAGACTTTAGTAGTTTACTTTTGGGTCTGGCTGTGGCCAGCTGGTTGTATTATTTTGGTGAGCTGGGAGTATATTGTACTTTTATTTCAGTTTACAGTTTAATTCAGTTTGAGATTACTGTTAGTTCTATTAGTTCAGCTCTGTTTATGCTCTTTTATTGTATATTATCTATCTGAGCAGGTTACCAGCGCTTCGTGTACATGGGAAATTCTGTGTACACGGCGGATCTGTTGGCGGGCCCGGGTTCTGGTTACCCCCGGGGCGTGACAAAGTCGATCCACGACTACCCAGATAGCGTCTGCTCCTCCTTGTGCCCTAGGAAGTCCGACCACGAAATCCATCGTAATGTGGTCCCATTTCCACTGGGGAATTGGGAGACTCTGTAACTTGCCAGCCGTCACTCGATGTTCAGCCTTCACCTGTTGGCAAGTTAAACACTGAGCCACAAATCTCCCGACATCCCTTTTCATGCCATTCCACCAAAAGTGTGCCTTGAGGTCCTTATACATCTTAGTCCCACCAGGATGTAGGGTATAAGGTGTATAATGGGCCTCTCGCAATATCTGCTCTCGGATCTCCGCATCCGCTGGCACACATGCTCGGTTCCTGTACCTTAGTACTCCCGAGGCATCTACCGCAAAGTCCCCTGACTGATTACTCGGAATCTGGTCTCTAATCCTGGTCAAGTGGGGGTCCTCACTCTGTTTCTCCTTGATCCTGTCTAGCAGAGTGGGCTGCACGACTAAAGATGTCAGTCTAGCAGAGACCCCAGGGGACACAACCTCTATCTCGAGCCGTCTCATCTCCTCTAATAGCGGTGCCTGGTCTGTGATCAACATCGACAAACTTTGCACCGCTCTCCTACTCAAGGCATCAGCGACCACATTAGCTTTGCCTGGGTGGTAGAGGATATCTACATCATAATCTTTTAATAGCTCTAACCACCTACGCTGCCTTAAATTTAGCTCCTTTTGCGTGAACAGGTATTTTAGGCTCTTGTGGTCGGTGTAGATTCACAGTGTTCTCCATATAGGTAATGACGCCAAAGTTTCAGTGCAAACACTACAGCAGCGAGTTCCAAGTCATGGGTAGGGTAATTCTTCTCATAATCTTTGAGTTGCCTTGATGCATAGGCAATTACCTTCCCTTCTTACATCAACACACAACCAAGTCCGCTGTGTGATGCATCGCTGTAGATCACATATCCTTTTCCCATAACGGGGAGGGAAAGGATAGGTGCGGTCATCAGTCTATTCTTTAGCTCCTCAAAGCTCCTTTGACAGTCCTCACTCCAGATAAACTTCACTTCTTTACGTGTCAAGCGAGTGAGGGGTGTGGAAAGCTTCGCAAAGCCTTCCACAAACCGACGGTAATACCCAGCTAAACCCATAAAGCTACGTACCTCAGACACCGTCGTCGGTCGGGGCCAATCACGGACTGCCTCAATCTTCGCCGGGTCCACTGCCACTCCTGCGGCAGAAATCACATGGCCCAAGAAGACCACCTCCCGAAGCCAAAACTCGCACTTCGCCAGCTTGGCATACAACTTCTTCTCTCGCAGAAGTTGCAGCACAATCCTTAAGTGTTCCTCATGCTCGGCATCACTTCGGGAGTAGATCAAGATATCATCGATGAACACCACCACAAACCGGTCTAAGTATGGTCGGAAAATCCGGTTCATTAAATCCATGAATGCGGCAGGGGCATTAGTTAGCCCAAAAGGCATAACTGTAAATTCATAATGCCCGTACCGTGATCTAAATGCCGTTTTAGGAATATCCTCGGCCTTCACCTTCAACTGGTGGTAACCGGACTGCAGATCTATCTTAGAGAAGACACAAGACCCTTGCAGCTGATCAAAAAGATCATCAATGCGCGGCAAAGGGTACTTGTTCTTGATGGTCACTTTATTTAACTCCCTATAGTCCACACATAGTCGAAGTGACCCATCTTTCTTCTTCACGAATAGCACCGGTGCTCCCCAAGGCGACACACTCGGCCTGATAAAGCCCTTATCCATTAAATCCTGGAGTTGCGCCTTAAGCTCTCGCAACTCAGCCGGTGCCATTCGGTAAGGAGCCTTCGAGATTGGCGCAGTTCCTGGAACTACGTCAATCACAAACTCGATCTCCCTATCTGGCGGCATGCTAGTCAGCTCAGGTGGGAAAACATCCGGAAACTCGCGGACAATAGGGATATCCCCGAGTCCCGGCGCCGCCGTAGGCCCCTCAACAACACTAGCCAAAAAGGCTACACATCCACGATGGATCATCTGCCTCGCTCGGGAAGTCGAAATCATAGAGGCAAAGAAAGCACTCTGACATCCCCGGAATACTAACATCTCCTGGCCTGGCTCTCTAAAAGTGACTGTCCTCGCGGCACAATCAATAGTGGCGAAATACCGAGCCAGCCAGTCCATCCCGAGGAACACATCGAAGTCCTTCAGCTGTCTCAAGACCAACAGGTCTGCTGGCATAATCCAGGACTCGATTTGCATCGGGCAGGACCAACAACACTCCTCCACGTGCAAGGTGTGATCGGGAATCTGAACCTCTCGTGCATGTGGTAAAGGTCCTACCTCTATCCCATGTAATGATGCAAATGACTTACTAATAAAAGAATGCGATGCTCCAGTATCAAATAATGTACGAGTCCTAATGCCAGAAAGTAAGGTGATACCTGCCACCACATGATCTGCGGCTGGAGAGTCCTCTACCTGCGCAGCATACACTCGCCCACTCTGAGCTGGAGGGCGATACTCCGTGGGATAGGAAGAAGATGGCCTGCTTGCTGGAGCATATGGTCGCTGAGCTGTCGACCACTGCTGAGACGAAGAAGGAGCAGATGCTGAAGAAGGAGCCGTCGATGGTGCATATGGGCAGGCAGCTCGGAGGTGGCCAGACTGTCCACATCGATAACAGCGGCCAAACCTCAGATCACATGTATCAGAGTTATGCTGTCCCTGACAGAAAATGCACCTAACCGTAGCCTGGGGCTGCCTCGCCTGCTGCCTCTGTCGCGGAGGCCCTTGCTGCCGCGACTGCGATCTCTGTTGATGCGAATGCTGTTGCTGCTGATGTTGCGGTGGCCTCTGGGATCCACCAGGCCCTCGCCGCTCAGAACGTCCGCGGCCGGAAAACTGAGGCCGTGGCGGTCGCGGCGGCCTCCACGAACTGGCCTGCCCCCGTCGTCCTGCGCTGGTCGCTTCCTGTCAGCGCCTTGAGCGACCAGGCCCCCACGTCTGGCGACGACGTGGTCTCCCCTCTCAACCCACTGGGCATGCTCTGCTGCCTCCTCCAAGGTCTGTAGTCTCTGAGCATGCACCAGAGTATAGATCTCTGGGCGCAAGCCCGACTCAAAGAGCTCTACCTGGTGGGGTCCGTCCCTGGCGACATAAGGTACGCAGTTGAGTAACCGCTTGAACTCCTGAAAATAGTCCAATGCTGTCCGGTTGTCTTGCTGGAGATTCTTCAAATCATCTTCCAGCTTTTTCTTCATACTCGTGGAGAAGTACGTATCTAAAATCATCTTCTTGAACTCAGACCAGGGTAGCTGTCGAGTGTTTGAAATTCCAGGGGCTCCACCCGACGCCACCATGCATCAGCATCCCCGTCTAAGCAGTGTACAGCCATATGTACCCTGTACTTCGGGTCAATGAAGAAGTCCCGAAATAACTTCTCCATCGAAGAAAGCCAAGTCCCGATCTCCCAAGGCTGAGTATTTTGCCCTGAAAACCTGGGCGGTCCCCGCTTACAGAACTGAGTAAGTTTGTCAGAAAACTCCTGCTCCTCCGCAGGAGTCAATGGCCGGATTGCTCCCTGAGCAACAGGGGATGCCAGGGTCACTGGTACAACTGGGGGATTCACGGCAGGGGAAGAAGGTACGGGAGAATTCTCCGAGGGTGCTACAACAGGCTGCGCCCTCTGTTCTAACATCTGCGTCAGCCGGCTCATGGCCTCCTCCTGACGCCGAACAGCTTCAGACATCTGGGCCATCTGAGCCTGCAGCTCTTGCACCTCACTCTGCTGGCCCTGCTCGGACTCCTCCTGATCGGGTTCAGGGGAATCAGGCTGAGAACGCGTCAACATTCTACGTCGCGGAGGCATCCTACCACAAGAAACCATACTCAGTATCATCACCCCACACGACCCAATCTTAGCGAAAGTCAAAGACATTCTCCTATTTCTGTGACTTTATGTTGTCTGCAGCCAACATAACTGTCCACCAGAAGTAGGCTAAGTCGATCCTTCTTACTTTACTGGAAGAGTTAAATAAGTAACCCAACGACTTCCGCAAAATTATCACGTCTCTCATACCCTATTATCCTAGGGTCTGCCAAAAGCCTAGGGTTTCCTAAGTCCCAACTGACCTATCCCTAAGCTCTGATACCAACTTTAATCTGTCACGCCCCGGTGCAAATCAGGACCCGGGCCCGTCTACAGATCCGCCGTGCACACGGGATTTCCCGCGTACACGAAGCGCTGGTAACCTGCTCAGATATAAATGTACAATAAGAGCATAATACAGAGCTGAAATAGAAGAACCACATAGTATCTCAGACTGGAAATAAAATACAACTGTAATAAGTACAATAATCTCCCAGCTCACCAAAATAGTACAACCAGCTGGCGGAAGCCAGACCCAAAATAAAAGGAGAATACTACAGTCTGGTACAACATCTATCTACAGCTCTCAGTCTCACAGGAGATCTATCTATTGGCGATCCCCTTACCTCGATCAGCTGCCGATGGCCTAGCAGCTCCCGCAGATGACTCTGCAAAATAAAGGAGAGAAAGGAACAAAAAATAACAATGGGGGTGAGAACTACCAGATAAACCAGTAGCCTCCCCTAGTGGGTAAAACCTCAACTCTGACGCACCCACTAGGACTACTAGAGGCAACAGGAAAGAACAGTTGTAAGCTATAAAGACTGCTGATAAAAAGGAAACTACCACCACCATGCCTCTAAATGCCAAGAAAATGTATGAATCAGTGTATAAATGCCTGTCTGAATGAACCCAATCTGGTGTCACTAGCAAAACTGGTACTTCCTGCTGTGCCTTGCCAAATCGGGTATAACGCCGATGGGGATAGTATTTGCCAAATCGGGTATGCCAATAGGGGATAATGTTGGCCAAATCGGGGGTGCCGATAGGGGATAATGTTGTAACACACTCCGGAGTGGCACTCGAGGGGAGCGACCCACACGAGTAAAATATCTCAGTATCAGAAGTGCCATAAATCAGCAGGACTGGATCATGACTATGATCAAAGTGGGAAACTCCATCCACTACAGAACCCAATCCCCAACTGATGCAATAAATAAACCAAACTCAACCCCAATCTGATGCAAGGATAAACATCTGGTCAACCGCCTACTGTCCGCGGTCACCGCAATACCCCACAAGTCCACAATCTAGCACAACCTTGGCTACACTATCCCAAACCCCTGCTCACACTTGAGCAACAACATCTGAATGCAAAGGACAACAATAAAACATGTTCAAATCCCAATATGATAGTGTAGCAATGAATAGTGGCCTTACCTGATGTCCGGGCATGCATGCAACTGTTTTATTTTTAAAAGTTGTAAAATAGTGTCAAAGGTTTAAAACAATTGATTTACTGAATAAAAGTCATTTGCATGCGAGATCATAGCCTTTGTCTCAATCACAGTGTCCCAATATAAGTCATCATATCATTTGTGGGGTTATATTAATTTTTAGGGGAGTTTATCCCAGCGGTCCTTGTCATTTGTCATATTAATTTGTCCCAATGGTTCTCATTAATTGTCCTGTTAGTTGTCCTGTTAGTAGTCCTGTTAGTAGTCCTGTTAGTAGTCCTGTTAGTTTGTCCCAATGGTTCTCATTAATTGTCATATTTTAGGGGATTTCTAGTAATCCCAGTGAGCTTGTCAAAAATGAGGTAAGCAACAACCGCCCACCTCGAACAGCTCAAACAACACCCCAGGTAGTCTCCTGGTTGTCCACAGTCCTCAAATCCTGCAAATCAACGCTCCCGGTATAAATACAAATCCCAAAAGCACAATATTTGCTGTTTTTCAAACAGCACGGGAAAAGAGGAATTTTTCACCTCTAAAATGAGCTCCTAAAATCCCAGAAAAATCACGGTTGCGTTCCTCGCGAAGAGTAGATCAAAATCGACTCTTTGAACGCCTCGATCTGATGCTCCTACGCCAAGATAAAAATCGGAGAAGTCGGTGCTGTCCAGAAATTTCCACAGCAAAAAGGGGGGTCAAAGAGGACTCGGGAATCATGCCAAAAGTACGAAATGGAGCAAAATGATCAACACGGAAATCGAAGCCCTACCTCTTACGGTCGCGCTGTCGCAAAAATCGTCCAAAAATTCCACCCGGTTAGCCCGCAGTGAATTTTCGACGGAACTGCGACGGGAAATGGGCCGAAAAAGAAAACCGTCGCAGTGCGCCGCGTCGCAGATATCTCACTATCTGTAACTCCTAAATTCTGAGATTGTAGAGAGAGAGAGAGAAGAGAGAGAGGAAGATTTTTCGTAGAGAGAGTTTTCTCTGGTTCTCTCTCTAAGGGCTCGGAATCCAAGGTGCAAAGAGAGGGGGGGGGAAATGGCTATTTATAATGGGCCAAGGGGAATCTCCCACACGGGATCCCAGATCCGAACAGGAAACACCAAAATTGGCCAACCAGGGTGCGCCACGTGTTGCCTAAACAGGAAACAGCCTGTGCAGGGCCAACCAGATTTTGCCACGTGTCCCACGTGGTGCACGTGCCGGTCCGCGCTCCGGGTCTTCCGGAAGATGTCGGCCAATGGGATGCGCCACGTGTCAGCTGCCCACGTGCCTTCTAGAAGCCGGCCAGCCAATCACAGCTGCCACGTGGCAAAGGAGAACTTCGGTGCACCCGGTGCACGCCTGGCCTATGGACCGCGCACCGAGCCCCCTGCCCGCGCCTGCCCGCGCTGCCCGCGCCTGCCCGCGCCGCGTTCCTCCGCGCTCCGCCGCTGCCCCGCCGCTGCGCCGCTGCCCGCCGCCGCCTGCCGGTCGCCGCCGGCCGCCGGAACAGTAATTCCGGCGGCCGGAACAGTTTCCGGTGAACAGTAAAATGTGCCGAAAAATAAAGTGAATATACCGTTTCGACCGTTTTCGCGCGCTGAGTCCAAATACGACGTCCGTTTCACCAAATTCTCATCCGAAATTTTGCAAAAAGCTCCCAGAAATTTCCGTTTGCTCCGTTTTTCGCGCAGAGTCTATTAAAAATATCCAATTTCGTTTCTACAAGCTCCGTTGCACAGTACAAGCCATCTACCGTCACTATTAAAGGTTGCACAGTTCTGCGGGAGTCCGGATCATCACAGTAGATGATCGATCACGAGTTGATTTTATATGAATTGAAACTACCGATAATGAGTAGTATATATATATACACACATTGTACAAAAGTGTTAAAATCACTTCCTGTCATTCAATTTACTATTTTTATTGAAGCTGGGTACGTGAATGGCATTTTATTTAAGACTTTGGTGCTTCGCTCTTTCTATTTCTCTCCTCTTCCTCTCTCTTTCTCCCTCTTTTGGATTGTAGCTTTTTCTAAATTTTCGTGTTGTGTTGCGTGTATTTGCATTGTACTTCAAATCTTCATCTACATCCACTTAATTCGATCAAACTACAAATGAAAAAATTTTGAATAGAGAGAAGAAGATAGGATTTAATTTCGATCTAGTGATTAAACCGGTGAAACCCTTAACTCAATGATATTTTCGATTTGTTGCAGGTATTGAAATTTAAAACATTTGTTTAAATATTTAATATTTTAAAGTTGTTGAATTTTGATGTGCCCAATGCCTTAGTAGATTAGCTGTAGATCCAACCTTAATATATAGCTTTTCTTTCCATGGCCTCCAACTTTCAGACCAGAGAAAAATTTGCTGGTCCTAGACATTTTTCTTTGTATTTCTAACTAAATTTATTTTAAAATAAACAAAATAAAAATAACATATTATTTTTCTCTTTAAAAAAAAAAAGAATAAATAGTCCGTGCCATAAAAGGACAAGAATTACTTTATTATTATTATAAATCATCTACATACAAGAATAATTTTCGTGTACAGTCGTGTTTTTAAATTATTTATGATGATAAGGTATTTTAATCGGTGGTCCGCTTCAATAGACATAAAATTTATATATTTAAAATATTAAAAAATTAAATTTATATTTATTAATGTTATTTAGTTAATGAATAAATAGTTTTAATTGAACAACTAAAATTAAATTTTTTTTCTAAATATAATGATAGAAGAACTAAACTTTAGATCAAACATACTGGTCATACTCTAGATAGTGCAAAAAAAAAATTTTTTTTTTATACTTTTAACTGATTTAGATAGTTCTATATTATTGAACTTATAAATATATCACATTAACTATTATGATTTATAAATTACAACTATGAAATTTTTTGAACATTGGGCAAATAAAATTAAAAATTAAAATATTAAATTTTTAGATACTACCAATAGTGTATATTATATATAGAAAAACTGATCATCCAAGTGAATCGAATATTATATTGTTACTATGTTTTCAAAATTATTCTACCTAAGTTATATATATATATATATATATATATATATATATATATATATATATATATATATATATATATATATATATATATATATATAGGCGCGCGCGTGCACACACACCCAAGATTTGATTCTTCTAATTTTTGGTTTAAACTAAAAATTTAAAATTTAATTTCAGATATAAAATTTAAATTGATAAATGACAATTTTATATTTTATATTTTATATTTTAAATGTTATAATTTTAAATTTCAAACTTCAAATTTTAAATGTCAAATTTTAAATTTTAAAATTTGAATTTTTAATATTAAATTTTAAATTTCAGCACTTTAACTATTATAATTTAAATTTTAAATTTTAAAATTTTATAATATTAATTTTGATATTTATAATTTTACATTTCAAATTTCAAAAATTTAAATTTCAAAAATTTAAATTGTAATTTTTAAAATTAAAAATTAAAATTTAAAATTTAAAGAGTAAAATTTAAAATTTAAATTTTAAATTACCTTAGAAATTTTGGCAAACTTTTTTACAAAACTATAGCAATTAATTTAAAATAATATTTTAAACCAAATTTACTTCAGATGGAATTACTTTTTAAAAAACTAAGGCAAATAACTTGAAAAGGAGTGTATGTTAGATATTGAAATGGAGTCTTATCCATTGGATTGGACCATACTAAGATAAAAAATAATGGTCAAACTAAGCTTGACCAAGCTTGACCGCTTCTTGATTTCGACGGGCTGGGATTCTTCTTTCCCTTTCTCTTCGGTCATGGCGCTACCTAGATTCACCTCGGATCATTTCCCCCTCCTCCTCAAAACACTCGCGCCACGGGCCCCACACCTTTTCAGATTCGAGAAAGTTTGGCTTACCCGGCCAGATTTTGTCTCTTTGATCCCAATCTGGTGGCATGAAATCAACGCCACGCAAGGGAGGCAAAGGAGTATCCTTACTTTTAACGCAAAGCTGCGACATTGCCGCAAGAGAATTAAAGATTGGTGCTCGACCAACTTCCATAGCATCTCTCGTGCGAAAAGGGCAACAGCTGTGGAGATTCAGAGGCTAGACTCGCTGGAGGAACAATGGGATCTGTCTTCCTTAGAGATGGAGTCGCGACTCAGACTCAAGGAACAGCTGCGAGGAATTCTACTAGAAGAGGAGATCCTTTGGAAAACCAGGTCTAAGCAACACTGGCTTAAAGAAGGGGATGGAAACACCAAATTTTTCCACGCTTCGGCGAATGGTAGGCGTAGAACTAACCATATCGAGGTCGTTGAGGACGATGGTGTCGAACTTATCCGGGAAAATGACAAGAGGGAGTACTTCTTCCAGCACTTCAAAGAAAGGTTCGCGCCAGTTAATCTCCCCTCGTCCCCCTTTGGGGATTGGAGCGATCTCTTTCCTGACAACTCTGCGCTATCCCTGGACACACTCACTGCCCCTTTCACTATCGAGGAGATCAAGAAAGCTACCTTCCAAATGAATGGTGATAAAGCTCCGGGTCCCGACGGATTCAGTATGGTTTTTTATCAAAGATTTTGGGATGTAATCAAGGATGACCTTCTCAAAATCTTTGACGACCTATTCAATTTGACCCTGAACACGGGCCCCGTCGACTACTCGCACATCTGTTTAATACCCAAATCAGAAGGGGCTAAATCAGCCAATGATTTCCGACCCATCAGTCTAACTAATTGTGTCCAAAAAATTATCTCCAAAGTGCTCGCGAACCGGCTTGGCAGCGGGATGCACAAGATTATCTCCAGTTCACAATCTGCTTTCCTGAAAGGAAGAAGTACCCTAGACTCTTTTGTCACTGCCAACGAACTTTTCAGCAGGGGTTCAAGCCAGCATATCAACTGCGTCGGAGTCAAGGCGGATTTCGAAAAAGCCTTCGACAAAGTTAACTGGGAGTTTCTTAAGCATATCCTGACCTGCCTGGGTGCCAATCATAAATGGTGCGCGTGGATGGAACAGTGCTTTTCAAATGGCAAGGTCGCTATCCTTGTTAATGGAACCCCAACCAAATGGTTCAAGATGAAAAGAGGTCTTCGTCAAGGAGATCCGCTCTCACCATTCTTGTACCTGTTAGTTGCCGAGGGGTTGGCGAGAATGACCAACAGAGCAGTCCAAAATATGCTCCTTTGTGGTGTTGGGCCCTGCCAGACTGCAAAAACCGCCATTCTTCAATTTGCGGATGACACCTTCTTTTTCTGTGCGGCGAATGTAAGACAAATCCGCAATCTACGTCTATTGTGGCTGATCTTTGAATGGGCTTCTGGACTGAAGATTAATCGGTGTAAATCACAACTTTTCTACTTGGGTAATCGGATTAATGTTGGGGAGAGATTGGCGGCTATCCTCGGCTGCAAGCTGGGCCAACTCCCGACTAAATACCTGGGGCTACCACTGAAGATTGGCAAAATCCCAAAGGAGGACTGGCATAACATTATTGCTAGAGTGGAACACAGGATAGCAGGCTGGCAAGCTAAACTACTCTCCATTGGTGGGAGATTAATCCTTGTCAACTCGGTGCTCTCGAATCTCCCCCTTTACTACCTCTCGGTCTTCAGAGCCCCAGCTTGGGTGCTGCGTAGGATCGACTCACTTCGGAGGGCTTTCTTCTGGAAAGGAGGGGCTTCGGTGTCCGGAGGCAGCTGTCTTGTCAACTGGAAGACAATCTGCAGGAAAAAAGGAGACGGAGGGCTAGGCATCCTGAGCTTGGAAAATATGAACATTGCCCTGCTGGCAAAATGGTGGTGGCGCTACTTCTCTTCCGAGAAGCCCCCCTGGAGCCCTCTTCTTACAAGCCTCTACTACAAGCGCAGAAGACCGCTGAGAGAAGGGAAGACTTTCAAACCTTTTTCGCAATGGTGGAGGAGTGTGCTGGGAACGAGGGAGATTTTCAAATGTGGCACTTCCCGATCGGTGGGAAATGGGGAGCTGACCGACTTCTGGACTGACATCTGAATCAGGAACTCAACTCTCTCAACCCAATTCCCTAAAATCTATGATAGGGTGCGACGCAAAAATCTTAGAGTGAGGGATTGCCTTTGGCAGGGGGTCTGGAACTGGGACAAAATCTTAGAGGGTACTGAGGGTACCGTACCCGCTGGCAGTAATCTCCTAGACCAGATCCAAACTTTGATGGATACTGCACCCAATATGTCACCAAACAACAATAAAGATGCATTCCATTGGCGTTGGGCCAAGCAGAATACGTACTCCGTCAAATCGATGTATGATTTTCTACAAGATAGTGGCGAAACTGACAACCGCTTTATCAAACTTTGGCCCACCAAAGTACCGCTGAAGGTGAAAATCTTCGCCTGGCTGGTCATCAGAAGGAGGATACAGACTAGGGACAACCTCTTAAGGAAGAGCTGGGTTGGACCTAGCAGCTGCGTCTTTTGCCCAAATGCCGAGGAAACGGCGGATCATCTTTTCGTCTGCTGTACTGTTACGAGAAGGTTATTGCAATCGCTGATGCCTACCAACCAGGAGATTCATAACTGCGAAAGCGTTGCCCAACTTTGGGATATGATCAGGATACAAATTGGGGTCACAGGCAAAAAGGCACGAACCACCATCGCGGCAATCTGGTGGACCATCTGGTTGGAAAGAAATAGAAGATCTTTTGACAGCCTGTACCGCCAGCCCGAGGCGCTCCTGGTGGATGCTCGAGCTTACCGAGCTGACTGGTCCAGTCTCTGCGCTTAATTCTTTTTTTCTTTTCTTTTTTTTTTTTTTTTTTTTCTTCTTCTGGCCCGGCTGCTTCGCTGCAGGACCGGCCGCCACCTTGCCTAATTCAATCTCGTTATGAATGAAGCGGCAGCATGCTGCCTTTCTCTCAAAAAAAAAAAAAAAAAAAAAATGGTCAAACTAAAGATTTGCATCTTTATTATCTAATAATATCAAAGATATGCGCATTTATTGTCTAGCACTATTCTAAACTAAAAATTTTAAAAGATGTGGGTACAATAATTTTTGGTATTTAAAGAGGCCGATTTATATATCTATCTATTTCTCCATGGCCTTTAAGCTATCTCATGTGCTACATTTTCTTTTACTTTGTTTTCCCATAGTGGGTGATAAAGTTAATGGAAGAGACCTCTTAAAACCTTTTGATCCTTTTACATATCCACAAAATTCAGGTATATATATTTTTATGTTTCTCACAATATATTCCGAAGGGTAAGTACTATATATCTTTATAAATTTAAATTCAATCATAGAAACTTTAAGAGCAAAATTCAGACCAGTAAATATGATTCAAATTTAACAAAAGACTTATATATGCATGAGCCTCAAGTTTGACATACTTGGAGGCTTAAACCTCCAACCTTAAGATCAACCATTTTAATAAATTTCTAATCTAATTTAATATTGGACATCTAATATTGATAAAAATAGTGCACATAAATATCTAATTATTAAAAAAAATGGAAAGTTTAATTAGCATGCCATGAAATTTGATATAATCCATTCTGTATTAATATAAATTAAAAAATTTCATCACAGATATAAATTAAGTCTTTTGAAATTATGTAATTTGAATTTGGTCCTTGTTTTCTAAATATTTTCTCTCTCTCTCTCTCTCTCTCTCTCTCTCTCTCTCTCTCTCTCTCTCTCTCTCTCTCTCTCTCTCTCTCTCTCTCTATATATATATATATATATATATATATATATATATATATATATATATATATATATATATATATAGTCCGGCTAGAATACTATCGATAGCACCAAACAATTGGTGCTATCAAGTTTTCAGTCGTTGGATGAAAAGATATGCGGTTGGAATAATAGTGGTCCCATAAAATTTTTACTATTCAACCAACCACCTAGTAAACCCTAGGGCACCATTATAATTCTAATCGCATATTTTTTCATCCAACGGCTAAAAACTTGATAGCACCAATGGCTTGTGCTATCGATAGTATTCTAGCCTAATTATATATATATATATATATATATATATATATATATATATATATATATATATATATATATATATATATATATATATTAGTTTTATCTCAGATGTGGCCTATCCGAACATTATACATTATGTAATTCTATGAATTTATTTTATTTAATTTTTTTACGGTACAACAATGAGGTGGTCTTTCATGCAATATATTAAAAAAAAAAAAAATTAATAAAATATTATTTTTAAAATAATTTGATTTGAAAATATTTGAATAATTATTTTATAAAATTGGAAGCAAGATTCAATCAAATACAAATATAAAATTAATAAAACCAGATAAGATATATCAGTCGAAACATGCAAAGCATTATCTTAGAAGTAAGATTGTCCCTCCTCGTTTGAGATTCTGATAATCACTCGTGACGATACTTTGTCTAGTATTTTTTTAATGTTGCATATAGTTTAACCAACATATTAGTAATTCATTTCAAATTGATTCACAAAAATTCTACACACAAATCCAAATTTATTAATGTAAGATTTACTTACTTTTTAATTGTAAAAATTACTTTTGATTTTTCCAAATTTAAAGCAAATTTATTAGTCTTCATATATAAAAAAAAAAACAATTAGTGAACACTGAACTCATATTATTATATAGAGAGGATGTTATTTTTGTACTTTGTTAGTCGTCTTCTCTCTTGTGTAGTTAATAACTAATTTCAAATGCAAAAAATAATTTATTTATAAGCAATGCTAATCTTACTATATATTTTCTATTTACAGTTTGGAACGCATGATAAAACAACTGATTCAAAAGAAATTAAATTAAACATGAAAGTTGGTCACTAAATAGTAATATCTATGCAAGCTTGAAGGAATCATTTAGCACTAATTAATAAAGCTTGACTATGATATATATTGACTTAATCTTCTTAACTTTCTCTTACATCACAATAACTCTGAATTTTTTCCGAATTTCATGTCATATTTCATGATTTCATAATCATTCATAATGTTATAATAAACATTAATAATATAAATATATTATACGATATGGATTTATATGATATGGATTCGTGTCGTGATTAATCGTTTGATATGTCAGTATGTATACGTACGTATTAGGTATATATGGCCTTTCTCTAATTTCGATAGAGGGATTCCAGCTACCGACGCAACGTAGTCAACTCTAGCAACCTGAGCAACTTTTAGATTTTGGACGGTTTTCATCAATGATTCTTTAACCTCTTTATGTTTGTTAATTACAAGTTATAACTATGCTTTGGATTCGAGTTGTAGTGCTTCTTGATCAAGTATATGGAGGCTTATATGATCTTGAATGATGAGATATCTATATGGACAATAAACTATACTATTAGAAATATCTTAAAAATTAAATTTTATAATTTTTTAATATTATTGTGTATCTTACAACTAAGAGGTTTTCAAAATTAATAATTTTAATTAATTGTTGATGCGAAGCATTACTAAGTTTAACCGTGTTGAGTAATTTAAATTAAGTGATATTTTGATGAAAATTTCACTCTCTTTTAAAGCAAGATCAATATTTTAAATTAAAATTTAAGTATTATTTCATCATTTTTTATAAAAAATTTAAAAATTTATTTCAGCAGTTCATCAAAAGGCTACACGATCATGAAATAGACTTTATGGAAGATCATAAATGTTAAATCGAAACGGCGAAAAATAGATCCAAAAAAAATAATGTAAGAAAAGAAAAGTAAAGTGCACACCAAGTTTTACGTGGTTCGGCCACCGGCCTACATCCACGGGCGAAGACGGAGCAAAGACTTGTATTAAAGTCAAAAGAAGAATACAAAGATTATATCTCTCAAGAAAACCGAAACTCCAAATAAATCCGAAATATCAAAATTTGCGTCCACCCTAACGATTCCTAAGAATCCAATCGTATGAACGCCCTCACCTTAGAGCTTCAATTTCTTAATTAATCGCCGGCTTCATTAGCAACATAGGGCTCCTCCAATACGGCCAATCTCCTCTTGGGTTGCTAAATTAATTAGAGCATGGCCTCTAATTAAAATTCCGGCTTCATTAATATGGCCGTATGTACCAACACCAACAACACGTATCTTCCTTGTTGCCCTAAATTAATTAGCGCTTCGGCTAATTAAAAGTTGCGGCTTCATTAAAGTGGCCGGGTATGCTATATATAATATATGCCTCAAAACTAGAATCTAATTAGGATTTGTAGTCTAATTAAACTCCTAATTAAATTCTAGTTTTACCCAACAATCTAAATCTCATATTATCCTAATTAGATTAGGATTTAACTTCAATTTAGATAAATACAAATCTAAACCAAATTATAACAATCTCCACCTTGGTTTGATTTGTAATCTTTAGCCGCTGTGTTGAGGTTGTCAAAAAAAACTCCACCTTGACTTGAATTTCACCTTAATGCTCCTTAATGCTCCGTGCTCCGTCTTCTCCAAACGCCCCATAGGGCCTCAAATGCTGCTAACTGCCACCAAGTCCAAACAATGTTTGAACTTGGCAATTGTAAGAGACTTAGTAAGCATGTCCGCCGGATTGTCCTCGGTACCAATTTTCTTAACAGTCACTGTGCGCTTTCCGATCACATCCCGAACAAAGTGAAACTTTACATCGATGTGCTTCGTCCTATCATGAAACATTTGATCTTTAGACAAATGAATAGCACTTTGACTATCTGAATAAACAATCGTCGGCTCCCAACAAGAAGTAAGCTCTCCATATAAGCCTCTTAACCACATAGCTTCCTTCACACCCTCTGTCATAGCAATATATTCCGCCTCGGTCGTGGACAAGGCGACAATGGGTTGTAATGAAGCTTTCCAACTAACTGCACATCCTCCAATAGAGAAAATATACCCTGAAAGTGATCTCCTCCTATCCAAATCACCTGCGAAATCCGAATCAACATATCCAACCACACCATCCTTACACCTCCCAAACTCCAAACAAGTGCTAGTGGTACCTCGTAAGTATCTCAGAATCCACTTAACAGCTTGCCAATGAGCCTTACCAGGATTGGTCATATATTGCTAACCATGCTCACTGCGTAAGAGAGTCCGGTCGTGTGCAAACCATGGCGTACATGATGCTCCCGACAGCGCTAGAATATGGAACATGTGACATGTACTCCCTATCATCATCGGACTGTGGTGATAACTCGGCCGAAAGTTTAAAATGTGCCGCAAAAGGAGTGCTCACCGGTTTTGCGTCTGCCATACCGAAACGCTTTAGAATTTTCTCTATATATTTTTCTTGTGATAAATGCAGAAGTCCTGAATTCTTGTCTCTCTTAATTTCCATACCAAGAATTTTCTTAGCAGCACCCAGATCTTTCATCTCAAACTCACCCTTTAATGAAGCCTTCAACTTATTAATCTCAACTATGTCGTCGGAAGCAATCAACATATCATCGACATAGAGCAACAAATATATGAAAGATCCCTGATCAAGCTTCCTAAAATATACGCAACTGTCACGCTTGCTTCTTGAATATCCGTGACCTGTCATAAAGGAGTCAAACCGCTTGTACCATTGTCGAGGAGACTGCTTCAAGCCATAAAGCGATTTTCTTAACAGGCAAACTGGTCCTCCTTCCCTTCAATAATGAATCCCTCTGGCTGTTTCATATAAATTTGCTCCTCAAGTTCTCCATGGAGAAAAGCTGTCTTAACATCAAGCTGCTCAAGATACAAGTCATTTATGGCTACTAACGATAAAAGAACACGAATAGAAGTATGCTTCACGACGGGTGAGAAAATATCATTAAATCAACACCTTCTACCTGACTGTAGCCCTTAGCAACTAAACGAGCTTTATACCTTGTATCTTCCCGCCAGGGATTCCTTCCTTTTTCTTGAAGACCCACTTGCAGCCAACAATTTTCTTGCTGTAGGCGGTTTTACTAACTCCCATGTGCGATTCTTATGGAGCGATTCTATTTCTTCATTCATCGCCAACAACCACTCCGCAGAAACTGGCACTAGAAATAGCTTGATTATATGTGGAAGGTTCTCCTTCTTCTTCTGTATCTTGTGCCACTGAAAGAGCATAGGCAACCATATCTTCATAACCATATCTCTGCGGTGGTTTTATCTGTCTCCTCGCTCTACTTGTAGCAATGCTCTGCCTCTCAACTTGTGGGGTTTCAGTAACTGAGGTGTCTGGCAACTGAACTTGTAAAGTACCGGATTTTCGGCACATAAATAAATATAAATAAAGGTGGTATGAAATACTATTGTTATGAAAGTTAGGGGAGTAAAGAATATGTGGAAGCGAGTTGGGCCCAAATCGGGATAAAATATGGAGATCTGGAATTTTATTGGGGAAAGGGGGCCCAGATTTTTAGCGAAAAATTCACAGTGTCGGAAAATTCCGAAAAAATTACGGGAGCCCCGTAAATATGTCTTAAGGCCACAGAAAAAGTTTCGCGTTGATCGGAGGCCGGGTAGTAAGAACGGGCTCCGCCAACAGTGTCGAAAAATTCTGAGAAAATTACGGGAGCTTCGTAATTATGTTTTAAGGTTACAGTAAAAATTTTGTGTTGATCGGATACCCGGATTACGAGAACGGGGTTCGCCAATGAATCTGGATACAGGGAGGCTTTTGGTGGTCCAGAAATGGCCCAAAGTGAAAATTTAAATTTTTCTGTGGTAAATTAAGCTGAAACGAAGTCGCCTGTCAAATTTGGACGGAAACGGACGAAAAATGAACAGAAAACAGGACAAAAACGGATTTTCCAAAGCGTCGGCGCGCGGATCGAGGCACGCATACGTGCTGCGCAAGGCGCGCAGCAGGCCCGCGTGGGCGCGTGGCGCAGGAGGCGGGGAAAATTCGAATTTCGAATTTGAATTGGGACCGCCACGTGGCGATTCCCATTGGAGGGCTCGGTGGACCGGGTCCAACGAACTCCTTCCTCCTTCTCTTCTTTTTATTTTTCTTCCTCCGTGCACCCATCTCCTCCTCCTTCCCTTTTCTTCTCTAACCGCACACCGAGAGAGAGAGAGAGAGAGAGAGAGGAGGTTTCGTGGGTTGGAGCGGCACGTCGGCGACTCGTGAAGCGCGCGAAGTGCTCCAAAAATTAGATGGACGCGCGACACTGTCGAGATAAGTCCCGCGTGTTATTTTTGCGGTATTTTGGCACAGTTTTGAGGTTTTCTTTTGGATTTTGGATTTGACCCATGCCCACGTGCGTGATAGGGACCCAACTTTTCTGTGCCGTTTTACTGTGCGAATTTGCGAGCGTTTGGGCGCGCCTCGTTTTGCGTGCCGCTCGGGGGAAACATGCACCGTTTTGCGTGCGGATTCGACAAATATGCACAGTTTTGGGCGCAAGCTTGGAATACGTGCACCGTTTTGCGTGCAAAGTTGGAAATGGAGCGTTCACCGTTTGCGTGCCAATATGAGGTATGTGCTCCGTTTTGCGCGCAGGTTGGACTAACGGGCACCGTTTTTCGTGCAGACTCTAACAATACGTCTCGTTTTACGTGCAGGGTCGAAAAAATATGCACCGTTTTGCGTGCAACCCTACAGTCAGATGTGCACCGTTTTGCGTGCCAATACGGATTAAGTGCTACCGTTTTGCGTGCGGGTTGGACCAATACGCATCGTTTTGCGTGTAGATTCTAATGGTTGCATCGTTTTTCGTGCAGGGCTAGGAAAAATATGCACCATTTTGCGTGCAACCCTACAGTCAGATGTGCACCGTTTTGCGTGCCAATACGAGGTAAGTGCTCCGTTTTGCGTGCTGGTTGGACCAATACGCATCGTTTTGCGTGTAGATTCTAATGGTTGCATCGTTTTTCGTGCAGGGCTCGGAAAAATATGCACCGTTTTGCGTGCAACCTACAGTCAGATGTGCACCGTTTTGCGTGCCATACGGGGTAAGTGCTCCGTTTTGCGTGCGGATTGGACCAATACGCATCGTTTTGCGTGTAGATTCTAATGGTTGCATCGTTTTTTCGTGCAGGGCTAGGAAAAATATGCACCGTTTTGCGTGCAACCCTACAGTCAGATGTGCACCGTTTTGCGTGCCAATACGAGGTAAGTGCTCCGTTTTGCGTGCGGGTTGGACCAATACGCATCGTTTTGCGTGTAGATTTTAATGGTTGCATCGTTTTTCGTGCAGGGTTAGGAAAAACGTGCACCGTTTTGCGTGCAACCCTACAGTCAGACGTGCACCGTTTTGCGTGCAGATTCGAGGTACGTGCACCGTTTTGCGTGCAGGTTGAGTTACGCGCATCGTTTTGCGTGCCGACTGAAGTGTCGCGCACCGTTTTGCGTGTGGGTTTTACTGACGCGCACCGTTTTGCGTGCAGGTTTGGTGGACGTGCACCGTTTTGCGTGCGGACTCGAGGAAAGTGCACCGTTTTGCGTGCAAGCTCGAGGAGACAAGTGGAATCGCGCGGAGACCAATTGCAAGTGTCTACAAGCAATTGGGTACACTACAAGGTGGGGAATTCTGCCGAAATTGGGTGACCTCTCCCCTTGCTCCTTTGCTTTTCGATTCGAAGCATGATAGTAGCCTGTTAGAGGCGTTAGGTAATTATGATTATGATTGCATGTGTAGATGGATTCAGATGGAATAAGTGCAACTGTTGGTTGCCAGAGATAGAGGAATAGATGTGTATGTGCAAATGGACACAGAGATAAAGTGCAACTGTTGGTTGCCAAAGATATATGATGAATATGCATGCGTAGAAGTAATTACTATTTGATGAATGAAATGAAATAATTGCATGCATGAGAATGATTAGTTGATTATGATTGTGATCATGTTAGGGTATAACCCTAGGAATCATGTGAATAAGGAAAAGGACATGTTGGTAGTAAGACTAGGAGAAAACCTAGATTCAGGGTTTGACGAGTGACATCAACTTAGGAGTTATCCTAGGAAGGACGAGTGGCATGGTCTTAGGTGATAACCTAAGGACACTGGATAGAGTGATCAACATAGAGTCAGAAAACTCTAGGGTGTATATGACATGGAACTTAGGTAAAGAGAACCTAAGGAGAACTAGTGTTCAACATAGAGTCAAGGAACTCTAGGATGAGTATGACATGGAACTTAGGTAAAGGAAACCTAAGGTGAACTAGAGGTCAGCATAGAGTCATGGAACTCTAGGACAGTATGACATGGGACTTAGGTAAAGGGAACCTAAGTTGAGCTAGAAGAGTTTAAACTCACAGACAGAAAAATAGAGTCAAGTTGACTCTAGGATTCAGTAAGGAATCAAGAGACGAAAGAGATCAAGTGTGTGACATGAAAGGAAAAATGGATCAAGTGTGGAGATATGAAAGGGAAACAGAAAAGTAGAGTCAATGTAATTCCAAAATAACAGTGGAACATGGAATTAGAGTCAGTGTAACTCTAAGTTAATAGTGGAACAGGAAAATAGAGTTAAGTTAACTCTAGGATTCAATGAGGAATCAGGAAAGTGGGATAAGATCCCAAGGTTAAAGAGCTGATCAAATATAACCCTAGAAGGTCATAGGGTGTCTGGGCAAATGGATAATAACTTTAACTTCAATTTGAGTTAAAGAAATAAAAGAGAAATGTTTAAGAGTCCAGGAGACTCTCTGGTTATCCTTATGGCAAGACCTAGGATAAGAGGAAAAATAGTTGCAAAAAGGCAAAGATTAAAAGCAAGCTAAAAGTGGCTAAAAGCATAAAGAAAATGTAAATGGCGCCTTCGAATTTGAGACTCGTCAAGTGGAGCAGGGCTCCCTGGGCAGTGACCCGTCGGACGAGGTACTTTCGAAGGGCTAAAAGTGAAAGCAAGGAGCTAAATGCTCAAGAAAAAAGAGAAAGTGATTTGCCAGTGGCAAAAAGGGAGCTATAAGCTCGAATAAGAAAGGAAAGCAAGTGTTCAAAAGCAAAGAGGCTAAGAACTAAAATAAAAAGAGAAAGAAAAAGAAAAGAAAGAAAATTAAAGATAAAACGGGCGTACCTCCGGGGGCGAACGTACAACGGTCAGGAGTTGGACAGGGTCCCTCTCCCGGGCAGCGACCCGTATGACTGGTAGATAGAGTACTCTTGTCAGAGTTGGGCAGTGACCCTATCGGGCAGTGTCCCGTATGACAAGTCCCCCCGGCAGGACGGGGTAACACTTGCGAGTGTTATCGGCAACCTTAGAAATCTTATCTTATGGTAGCAAGACTACCGGGCTCGGGCCCGTTGGATAAGAATTTCCAAGGGTTAACTTGAACTAAAGCACCAGAATCTAAAGAATAAAGAAAAATAGAGTGGCCAGGGTGGCCGGGTTAGTTGAACCCAGTATACAGCGGCATAGTGGCCGAGTTGGTGCTTAGCAGCCTAGTGTGGCTAGACAGAGTAGTGCTGGGTCGATGGTTGTACACAGATAGTGTAGTGATATATTATTGCATAGCTGCATATTGATGTTGAGGATTTTAGTTTCCTAGCACACTATTATTATTGCTTCCATTGGACCAAGTGGTGTAGGACACTCTCTCTCGGTGGTTGAACCCACTGGGAACTCGCTCGTAAGTTCTCACACCCCTTGGGTGACCCCCCCCCCACAGGTTCGGGAATGGATGCAGCGGTCGAGACAGATCAGATGCAGACGACAGCGAGGCATACGACAGGGGCAAGAGCCCAGCAGCATAGAGACCTAGAGGGTCTAGCAGAGGTACCATTTTTATATTTCTTGAGTGAACCTTGTATGGTGAGGAATTATGTAAAGAAATGTAATAATTTATTTGCAAGTTCAGAATTGTAAAGTGTAATAAGTTTAATTTATGGTTCACTCCTGTATGCTTTCATTTCCGCATTAGTTATTGAATGAAAGTTTTAAATTTATAGTGATTTTTAGTACTCTGATATTGAGCTTCCGCATACACTTGTTGTGTTATTATGGATGTTACCGTTCCTTTCGGGTAGAAAAAGGTTTACCCGATTGGCGGGTCTGTTGGCGTGCCCGAACCGTACAAATTGGCGGACTCGGGGCGTGACAGATTAGAGTGGTATCAGAGCCTAGGAATAGTCCTAGGTGGTTAGCAACCTTAGGGAGACCCTAGGGATTAGCACGAGAGAGTGCGTGGGTGTTGGGCGAAAGTACTTGATTGGGTTTTGTTGTTCCCAAAAAGGATGTTGGGACTGATCGAGGGCAACGAGCTTTCATTCTTCGGATATTACGTTGGCGGCCGACAACGTAATGTTGGAGATGAAAAGGAGTACCCTCTTATACTTTCGCATGATTGGGTCGACGAGCCTTTTGTCGGTATATAGACTGCGCGTTGCTCAAATGGCTAAGTTTGGGCTGGTTGTTTTGTTGTGGTGTGCATAGTAGCGATGACACCACATAGGGAAACGCACCTGTTTGACTCGAGTCACGAGAGGGCTCGGGGTCAAACGAGGTATACGAGCTGCGATAGCAGGTGACCGCACTTGTTGGAGTGGTCCAACAGTAGGTCAGATTTCTTGCCGTCGGCGGGGATTTTCCGCCGACAGGAAGACAGATTCCGACGCCTAAGAGTGGCGTCAGCATGACAGTTGGAGCAGATAGATAGGCTCCAGTGGCTGATAGCGCAGCAGGCTGAGGCTTGTATAAATGACGCATGAGTATACGGCGTCGCCGCATGTTGGGGCGACAGTAAAGAGGGTGGCAGTGGCCACCGAGCTTTTGTCAGTGCACCCCGCACCTTCAGCAGGGGGTGTTATAAGCTTGTGTCAGCTAGTTGCGGGCAAAGTGTGGTCAGCGAGGTCCAGTGAGAGACCGACTCAGGAAGAAAATGGTGATCGCTATGTTGCGAGAACCAAGTAAATATGTCCTAAGGGTTAGGGCAAGAAAGATTTACGGGCCTGACGGCGTGAGTTCGCCCTGATAACGGTAGTGACCGTGTGGCCTATATTGTGGCTAAATTGCCGCATTGTGGGGTTGGTAAGCCCGGGACAGGTTTCGAGATTCGAAAACCTCGCAAGTGAGCGGGAGTTTTGTGGCGCCGATTGGATGGATCGGTGTAACGGCAAGGATTGCCACAGTAGGATTCGCGTGTTAGTCACCAGAGTTGGTGAACAGTTGTTTGTGGTGCCTCAACCCTGTTGGGAGAGGTGTACAGGAGTCATACGCGTGTTTAAGCAAGTTGCTTGACACTGGATTTTTACGAGTTAGCGTGGGGGCAAAGGACGCCCAACTGTTTGGGTGCTCATGGAGCACGAGTATCGTTTAGCCAGAGAGAGCTGATTAGGTGGCGTATTAGCCTTTGCCCAGTGTGGCCAGAGTTGATATTGAGAGTTTGGGTCGTGGATTGACGACTTGTTAGTTGATTTGCTCAGTGGAGCATAGTGGTCGCGTGGCGACGATTAGCGGGTTCGCTTGTGGACGATCCGTGCCTGGACCATGTTTGTGGACTGTGGGCCTGTAGCCCAGTGGGCAGGCGCAGTCGGCTGTGAGAGACAGCGGCCCGAGACCTGATGGCGGGGCATGATAGAGATTTGGTCGGGACGGTAGTCCGAGCGATGACCCGGGGACGTGGAATGCCACGTGTGAGCATTGAGGCTAGTAGTACACTGAGATTAGTACACTGAGAGTGTGATATGACCAGGCCGTAGAGCTAGTGGTGATCGAGGTACTGTAGCTCCTAGTGGGAGTGTTGGTGTAGTAATCCTAGGTGAGGATCTACCCGTATGACGATTGGGTCTGTGTGCTAGTGAGAGCCATTATACAGAGTTGGACTGGTTGGGCTATAGGCCCTTATTGGACCGTGGTCTGTGGACCTATTAGTAGTCCGAGATATCGGGTTAGCTGATAACCCGTGGACTTAGAGCGCTAGTAGCGTGTGAGATAGTTGAGGACTTGTGGATTGGCCTTGCACTCCACTTTAGGCAGGGGAGCGACCGGAAAAAAAAAATACAGTAAGTGTAATTGGTTGCAGATGCGACCCTCGTTGTGAAAAGAATGATGGCGGAATTAAAGTGAAAATTCTGCAAATAGAGACTGGGTCATTCGTGGCAATTGAGAGAGCAAGTGCTCAACTGTGTCTTTCACCTACTTAGTGAAAGTGGTCAGACACCAAGTCTGAGATTTTCCTTGGATTGAGATAGGGATTCAAGAATGAGTTGCTCGTGTAGTCTCGGCGAGCAGACAATTTGATGCCGGTCACGATATACAGTGAGCCCAGTAGTGAGGGCAAGATTCCTCCCTCTCGATCAAGTAAGAGTCGAGATGTGATTCAAGTTTCGAGGACGAAACTTATTTTAAGGGGGGTAGAATGTAAAGTACCGGATTTTCGGCACATAAATAAATATAAATAAAGGTGGTATGAAATACTATTGTTATGAAAGTTAGGGGAGTAAAGAATATGTGGAAGCGAGTTGGGCCCAAATCGGGATAAAATATGGAGATCTGGAATTTTATTGGGGAAAGGGGGCCCAGATTTTTAGCGAAAAATTCACAGTGTCGGAAAATTCCGAAAAAATTACGGGAGCCCCGTAAATATGTCTTAAGGCCACAGAAAAAGTTTCGCGTTGATCGGAGGCCGGGTAGTAAGAACGGGCTCCGCCAACAGTGTCGAAAAATTCTGAGAAAATTACGGGAGCTTCGTAATTATGTTTTAAGGTTACAGTAAAAATTTTGTGTTGATCGGATACCCGGATTACGAGAACGGGTTCGCCAATGAATCTGGATACAGGGAGGCTTTTGGTGGTCCAGAAATGGCCCAAAGTGAAAATTTAAATTTTTCTGTGGTAAACTAAGCTGAAACGAAGTCGCCTGTCAAATTTGGACGGAAACGGACGAAAAATGGACAGAAAACAGGACAAAAACGGATTTTCCAAAGCGTCGGCGCGCGGATCGAGGCACGCATACGTGCTGCGCAAGGCGCGCAGCAGGGCCCGCGTGGGCGCGTGGCGCAGGAGGCGGGGGGAAAATTCGATTTCGAATTTGAATTGGGACCGCCACGTGGCGATTTCCCATTGGAGGGCTCGGTGGACCGGGTCCAACGAACTCCTTCCTCCTTCTCTCTTTTTATTTTTTCTTCCTCCGTGCACCCATCTCCCTCCTCCTTCCCTTTTCTTCTCTAACCGCACACCGAAGAGAGAGAGAGAGAGAGAGAGAGAGAGAGAGAGGAGGTTTCGTGGGTTGGAGCGGCACGTCGGCGACCTCGTGAAGCGCGCGAAGTGCTCCAAAAATTAGATGGACGGCGCGACACTGTCGAGATAAGTCCCGCGTGTTATTTTGCGGTATTTTTGGCACAGTTTTGAGGTTTTCTTTTGGATTTTGGATTTGACCCCATGCCCACGTGCGTGATAGGGACCCACTTTTCTGTGCCGTTTTACTGCGCGAATTTTGCGAGCGTTTGGGCGCGCCTCGTTTTGCGTGCCGCTCGGGGGAAACATGCACCGTTTTGCGTGCGGATTCGACAAATATGCACAGTTTGGGCGCAAGCTTGGAATACGTGCACCGTTTTGCGTGCAAAGTTGGAAATGGAGCGTTCACCGTTTTGCGTGCCAATATGAGGTATGTGCTCGTTTTGCGCGCAGGTTGGACTAACGGGCACCGTTTTTCGTGCAGACTCTAACAATACGTCTCGTTTTATGTGCAGGGGTCGAAAAAATATGCACCGTTTTGCGTGCAACCTACAGTCAGATGTGCACCGTTTTGCGTGCCAATACGGGATAGTGCTCCGTTTTGCGTGCGGGTTGGACCAATACGCATCGTTTTGCGTGTAGATTCTAATGGTTGCATCGTTTTTCGTGCAGGGCTAGGAAAAATATGCACCGTTTTGCGTGCAACCCTACAGTCAGATGTGCACCGTTTTGCGTGCCAATACGAGGTAAGTGCTCCGTTTTGCGTGCTGGTTGGACCAATACGCATCGTTTTGCGTGTAGATTCTAATGGTTGCATCGTTTTTCGTGCAGGGCTCGGAAAAATATGCACCGTTTTGCGTGCAACCTACAGTCAGATGTGCACCGTTTTGCGTGCCATACGGGGTAAGTGCTCCGTTTGCGTGCGGATTGGACCAATACGCATCGTTTTGCGTGTAGATTCTAATGGTTGCATCGTTTTTCGTGCAGGGCTAGGAAAATATGCACCGTTTTGCGTGCAACCCTACAGTCAGATGTGCACCGTTTTGCGTGCCAATACGGGGTAAGTGCTCCGTTTTGCGTGCGGTTGGACCAATACGCATCGTTTTGCGTGTAGATTCTAATGGTTGCATCGTTTTTCGTGCAGGGTTAGGAAAATATGCACCGTTTTGCGTGCAACCCTACAGTCAGACGTGCACCGTTTTGCGTGCAGATTCGAGATACGTACACCGTTTTGCGTGCAGGTTGAGTTGACGCGCATCGTTTTGCGTGCCGACTGAAGTTCGCGCACCGTTTTGCGTGTGGGTTTTACTAACGCGCACCGTTTTGCGTGCAGGTTGGTGGACGTGCACGTTTTGCATGCGGACTCGAGGAAAGTGCACCGTTTTGCGTGCAAGCTCGAGGAGACAAGTGGAATCGCGCGGAGACTAATTGCAAGTGTCTACAAGCAATTGGGTACACTACGAGGTGGAGAATTCTGCCGAAATTGGGTGACCTCTCCCCTTGCTCCTTTGCTTTTCGATTCGAAGCATGATAGTAGCCTGTTAGAGGCGTTAGGTAATTTGTGATTATGATTGCCTTGTGTAGATGGATTCAGATGGAATAAGTGCAACTGTTGGTTGCCAGAGATAGAGGAATAGATGTGTATGTGCAAATGGACACAGAGATAAAGTGCAACTGTTGGTTGCCAAAGATATATGATGAATTGCATGCGTAGAAGTAATTACTATTTGATGAATGAAATGAAATAATTGCATGCATGAGAAAGATTAGTTGATTATGATTGTGATCATGTTAGGGTATAACCCTAGGAATCATGTGGAATCAAGGAAAAGGACATGTTGGTAGTAAGACTAGGAGAAAACCTAGATTCAGGGTTTAACGAGTGACATCAAACTTAGGAGTTATCCTAGGAAGGACGAGTGGCATGGTCTTAGGTGATATGTGAGGACCAGGATCCACGACAAGATTTCATGTTGATTTGGAGGTTTTGATGGATGGTGGTGTGTGCGTTGTCGGGCTCCCAGATTGGAGTTTCTGTAAGTTTGGGGCTTGTTTCTTCTCTGGGAGTCCATTTTGGGTGTATGAGGTGTTTGCGCGCTTATTGGAGCCACGAAGGGAACCCGGAAAAGGGAATTGGATCAAGTTTACTTTTCCGGGGAATTTTGGAAAATTTTAGAAGTGGAATTGGGCCGAAACGGACTTCGGATTTGGATTCAGCGC
>CM054933.1:25242857-25277149 GCA_029168755.2 Tillandsia fasciculata | reverse complement strand
TGCACTTGATGCCAGAGTATTTCTGGAGTGATCCCCTGCCTTGTGATCCCAAAAGGATCAATATAATAAGCAGCATGCTAGGAAAATTTTTTTTTGCCAAATTCTGTTGTTGTTCAGAATTTTTCACCTCAATCCTGGTATCATGATGCAGCTTGCCCAAGTACGAGTCCTCACATGAATTTCAGACGAAGAAAAAGCGTCAGCAGCAACGGCAGCAAGAAGAAACTGCGAAGCGTCAAAAGCTGCAGCACCCGCAGCCGCACGCCCGGCTGCCTCCCATTCAGCAAACGGGCCAGCCACACCCTCAGATCAGGCCTGGCCCGAGCCAGCCGATCCACAGTGCCCAGCCCCCCATGGCTGCAGGCCCAAGCCATCACTACGGGAAGCCCCGTGGGCCCTCCGGGGGGCCCAGCAGGTACCCACCGGGTGGAAATCCGGCTGGAGGATTTAATCCAACTCGTGGGGGCCAAGGTGGTGGCTACAGCAGCGGCGGCGGCCCGTATCAACAGCAAGGGCGGGCCCCACCTTATGCTGGCAGTGGCATGCCACCCAGCGGTGGGCCTAGAGGTGGGAGCAGCAGTGGATATGGAGGCGGTGCGCCAAATTATCCCCAAGGTGGCCCATATGGTGCTTCAGGTGCTGGCCGCGGCCCCAACATGATGGGTGGAAACCGTAACCAACAGCAGTACGGCGGCTGGCAGTAGTAGAACAAAAGGCATGGAAGCGAGCTCTCAAATAGTGGAGTATGCTTTTCTTAGTAAGTGATCAAGATCTTGAAAATGATGGACTATGGCCAGCCGGAAGACCGTTGCAAGGGTGTACAGCATGAAAATCATCTAATATATCTGAACAAATTCAACCGAACTTGTGTGCGGGGATTAAGCCCTCAGTTTTTTCTTATCCTTTTAATTTCTGGAATATGAGCGTGTATAAACATTCTATTTACGCTCATCTTATTGTATTTTTGCTTGAAAGATTGCCAGTTTATTTTATAAATTTGTGTTCTACCAAGATCGTGAACAAAATTATAAAGCCATTTGTGGCGTGATGTATCATCCGTATTTTTAAAGAGAAAAAAATGGTTGGGTTGAATGAAATGTGTTTTACCCGTTGGAGGATATTTCTATAATTTTTAAGGAGAAAACTGAAGTTGTTAAAAAGAAATTTTCAACGAGTAAAGAGAGAGCTTTCGTACTAAGCCAATAGCGTCTCTTGGCGCTCTTTAACTTCCATTGGCGCTCTATAAGTTCTCCGTCGCCTTCTGCTTTTCCACCTCCCAAAATAACGAGATCGCAATCCTCTGGAAAGCGAAAGAGAAAGCGTCCGAGAAACCACGCTCACTTTCCAGAGAGAGAGAGAGAGAGAGAGAGAGAGAGGAGGAGGAGGAGGAAATGGTGGGCTACAGCGATCCCTGCCCGTGCTGCGGCAACAAGCGAAGGCGATCCACCTTGGATCGCTGGGCCAGCTGGCCCCGCGCGAGCTCCGCCGCGCAGCACCCACCTCCCGCCAAGTTCGCGCGCTCCGCCTCAGATCCGACCCCCTCTGCCGTCGCTGCAGCAGTCAAGGAGAACGAGATCCGCGCCTCCCCTGTACCCACCACCCTGACGTCAACGGCGCCGCCCATTTCCTCCCCCGGGTGCCCGACCCCTGCTCCGCCGGCCGCCGGGACGAAGACGCTCTCAACAGCCTCGGATCCCTCCCCATCCGACGATGCAGAGCCGAAGGCGAAGGTGCCGTGTCCCGTTCGATGCCCTCCTACGCCCGGCATCGCCGAGAAGGTCTCAATCCTGCTTCTTCGTTTTCTTTCCTTTTTACCAGTAGAGAAAAAGCAGCGAGTGACTGATCTATTTATTAATGCTCCAAAGATTGGCATCTTCCTTTCTTGTTCGAATCACTTTTTTCACGAGTAATTTGAATATTTCTATCACGTGGCATGCAGGAGTTGAATGCGAAGAAGGAAGAGGAGAAAGAAGAAGCGGAGGAGAAGAAGAAGAAGAAGAAGATGGAGGCGGAAATGACCGGGGCTCCGCGGCGGGAGAGTGAAAAGAAGGAAGAGAAAGAGGGGGAGATGAAGACCAAAGCGGAGATTAGGGTGCCCGAAGGAGTCCAAATCAATATCTGCTTCAAGTGCAAGTGCGGCAACTCCGAAGAAGTCATCTTGCCGTGAGCCCTCTCGTTCTTTCGCCACGCTCGGCAATGTTCTTCATGCTGCGCCTCCAAAATTCCGCGCGCGATGAGTTCAAGTCCAGCAAGTTTCGCCGCATGCGCAAAAGGGCGCTCAGGAAAACCAATCCCCTTTACATTATCATTTTTTTCCCTTTAACCTGATTTTTCGCTTGTCAAATTAGGGCTTCTCGTTTCCATATAGGTATGCGGTTGCAAGAGAAAAGAGCAATTGAGTAGTTTGGTTTTTAGAATAGACGAGAACACACAACACACAGTGATAGTAGTGAGTTTGGGTTGGATTAAGAGGTGCGAGCTCCGCTATGTGAGCTCGCAGCAATTCTGGGTGCAATTGCACTTGCTTTTGAATTGGACTGAATTTTACAAATTCTTACTGGTTGTAGGATTGAGATCGTGGAGATGAAAATTAGTTAAGAAATAAACATCGTATAGCAAACTAGGTGCAGCTCATTGCACAGAAAGTTGTTAGTTCTTCTCTGTTAAGAACTTGGACTTTTTCTGTCAAAGCTACTAGCTAGTATTTAGATTGGATCTGACAAATTAGAGATGAATGCCATTTAATTTTTCAAGTTGGAGGCTGAACGGTGTAATGCTGTGATCGTTGGTCCGTCATCTTATAGTGATCTTCTTCTTGTTGTATAATTAGGATCCAAGAAAACATTTATAGCTAGCCGATACCAGAATGAAACCTGTAGCTGAAAATTTGTTGTTGTTTTGAATGTAATTCCATAAGGGACCTCTGATAAACACATGTTGTCATAGTTGGAAAAGATGTACATAATATGAGTTTCGAGTAGAAGGTATAGTTGAGAAAGAAAAGGTCATTAAGCTAGTCGATGTAGCTGAGCTAGTCGGTTATCCTCTATTTCACTTTTCTTTTGTTCTAAGAATATTTTATATTGCAAGTAATGAATGGAGTACTAGTTGCTGTTGGTGGATAATCATTGGTTAATACCAACTTCTAGATGGCTTATTCCATGCTTAATTACGCTTTAGGTGTTGCAGACAACGCAAACAGCATGGATAATAAACTTGAAAAAATTAATTGCACAAATTTGATAACAAGATACTATTAAAAAAACCGTCTTTAGGCCTTCTTTGGCATCCCAGATTTGGATTTGGTAAGATGGGAAAGTGATGTTGGTTAGGGTGTGGAGCTGGTGAGATACAATGAAACTTTTTCCATTCTTGTTTAGTTCCAATCTCTTTGTTGGGATTGATAATTCCATTCCAGTGTGTGTGTTTTTTTGACCCAGCCAGGTTACTGCTGCAAATCCCAACACCTTCAAGCTACCAGATCCCCTTCCTTCCCCGACATCTCTCCGCAGTCTTATAGTATCAAGTTCAATCCTGGTTGCTAAATGAGCCCTTATAATTTTATAATAGCCTGAAATATTTTTGGCAAAGCTAGTATTAATTGAGATAATGGAAGGCCATATATTCTGGCCATGATTCAGAAGATGTAGTTGTAGTCAAGGATAAAAAGGCCTAAGTATATCTTTTTTCCATCAATGTTGGTCTCTTGAAAATCTTTAAACTGGCAATTCTTAATGTTTTACTGGAAAGATTATATTTTGCCTTTTATACTTAGCTGATTATGATGTTAATTATGATGATTTCTTTTCTTTTTGCTTTTCAAAAAAATCCAAATTTTGCTTCTTGTTACTCATTACAATCGGAAGCTTTTATTTGTTGCTGTAGCTTCAATGTATTCCACTTAGTACAAGAGCCACAAATAGGTCCTAAATCCATTAGGCTTGGTGAGTAAATAAACATATGCCATTATCTCTGATTGGATCCTTTTCCATCTCCCAAGGGTCTTTTTTTTTTTTTTTTTTTTTTTTGAAAAAAGGTAACTTATAATCGTTTCATTCAAACGATCTTAAACTAAGCAAACAAATGAGACAACCGGACCTCTTAAAAAAAAAAAAACCACTATGAATACCAGGCTTCCTAAGAAATACATAACGACCACGCCGTCTTCCGCAGCAGCCTCAAGTTGCACTTTTGTTATAAAAAATTCTTCTATTTCTTTCCAACTTATAAAAAATTCTTTTATTTCTTTCCAACTAAATCATCCACCAAGAAGCTACTACTACATTGCTCTCCCTTCTTCCTCTACTATCCCCTATATTACTCATGTGTTCCCACGGTAAGATCACTAAACTGCAAGGGTCAATTTTTATTTACACTGCACATACCGAAAGCACTTTTTTTATTCCCTCCTTTTTTTTTAATCCTTTCAACTTCAGATTAATTAACCTTTTCTCAGGGACATGTAAGTTTTGTAGATCATGTGAACAATCTTAAACTAGCCTTTACCTCGCGCGCGGTATCCAATTTATTGTTGTCAGATTATAAATTGAACATTGATAGATTCATTTCTTTCTCTATTGTTAATTCTCTTCTACTAATTTTGCATATTAATTTTTGAATGCCATTAATTCCTAGGTACCAATGCGGATGCTTTCAAAATTTTACTTTTAGATGCGGGTGTTTAGCAATCATAGAGTATGCTAAAAGCATTTGCCCACTTGAGCATGTTTCTTTTGGCATTGCTTTGTCATTTGCAATTTTCAAGCATCTTAGGAGGGAAATCTCATGAAATATTTGCACCAGTTGTTGATTTTGGTAGTTGAATGCCTTTGACTACTATTCATTATTGACATCGAGATGTGGTACGATTTTGCAATTTTCTCTAGAGACGGGGTTTCTCTGAGAATATTTGATTACACTTTGCAGCCTTGAACTGATCTAGCAAACCAATCAGCCTTTTGATATGTTTATGAATCGAAACCGGTCTAAATTTTGGTTCTCAAGTTTCTTGAACCAAAATCCAGTCAATAATAGTCGGTTTTAAATTTTATTCACATAACACCAATTTTTGAGACATAGTCAATTTTTTTAGTAAACTTTCAAAATAAACTAGACAAAATATTTCATTTGACACATGCTTAATAAATCTTTCTTTCTCTCATTACTGCCATACATTTATTTAGTACTTTTTTTCCCACAAAAAAAAAAAAAAAAGAGAAAAAAAAGTTTGCGTACAAATCACACATATTATTAAAATAAAAAAAACCTTCGTATATTGAGTCTAAGAATGCGGAAAAATCATCATCTCCACATTTTCATTTTGTTGTGGCATGTCGACAATAATGCGTTTGCAGCAGCAAGTCGCGAGAATATAAATTTCGATAAAAAAAAAAAAGCTCCGCCGACTATTATCCCTGATATTTATTTTCTGCTGAGAAAAATATTTTCCCAACAAAAACTAATTTTATGGGACTCATTTTTAAAATAATCGAGGAAAAAAATAGGAAGAAGAAATGCGGACTAGGGGATGGAGGGAATGAACTATAGGTGATCGATCAGGAGTTCATTTTATATGAATTGAAACTACCGATGATGAGTAGTATATATATACACACATTGTACAAAAGTGTTAAAATCACTTCGCGTCATTCAATTTACTATTTTTATTGAAGCTAGGTACGTGAATGGCATTTTATTTAAGACTTTGGTGCTTCGCTCTTTCTATTTCTCTCCTCTTCCTCTCTCTTTCTCCCTCTTTTGGATTGTATCTTTTTCTAAATTTTCGTGTTGTGTTGCGTGTATTTGCATTGTACTTCAAATCTTCATCTACTCGTGAGTGCTCAACGGTCGCATACTATTTATTGCACATCCACTTAATTCGATCAAACTACAAAAGAAAATTTTTTTGAATAGAGAGAAGAAGATATATAGGATTTAATTAATGTAGCTTCTTGTAAAAGAATTCCATAACAAGGAATATTTCCGTGCTTTCGTCTAACTCACACTTTTTTGTGTGCGGAGGAAAAAACTAATCTTTATATATTTAGTTAACTAATTATAGTGTCCTCCTGATGTCGTCGTCGTCCATTACGTTATCTGTTTCGATCTAGTGATTAAACCGGTGAAACCCTTAACTCAATGATATTTTCGATTTGTTGCAGGTATTGAAATTTAAAACATTTGTTTAAATATTTAATATTTTAAAGTTGTTGAATTTTGATGTGCCCAATGCCTTAGTAGATTAGCAGTAGATCTAGACTTTCTTTCCTGGGCCTCCAACTTTCAGACCAGAGAAAAGTTCGCTGGTCCTAAACATTTTATTTCTTGACAAACTAACACATAAATTATCTCACCGCCTGGGTCTCCAACAATCAATCAAACCCAGCCAAAATGCAAGCCCAAAATTTCATTGTTCCAATGGATAGTCCATGCCATCAAAGATCTCGAGTTCGAATTCTATTTATTTTATATTTTTAACTTAATTTATTTTAAAATAAACTAAGTGAAAATAGCATGTTATTTTTCTTTAAAAAAAAAAAAAGAATAAATAGTTCTTGCCATGAAAGGACAAGAATTACTTTATTATTATTATATATCATCTACATACAAGAATAATTTTTGTGTACAGTCGTGCTTTTAAATTATTTATGATGATAAGACATTTTAATCCGTGGTCCGCTTCAATAGACATAAAATTTAGGGTTAATTGCATTCAGATTCCTGCAAATATGTGGAATAGCAAATATATTCCTACAAAATTCAACTTTTCATATTTATCCATTCAAAAATCCACCGTTATTCATATCTATCCCTATCGTCCATCTCTGTTAGAAAAGTTGAGTTAACCATAGGTTAAATGCTTAACCTTGGTTAGATAAAAAAGTAAATTTATTTTTTTACCCTTTTGTATATTATAACCTAATCTAAGATGGGTGAAGCTGATGATCCCGTCGCGCGTCGGCATTGCGGATCATCTAGGTGAGCTCGACGAAGGAGAGGGGCTGGCCTATCCGGGCCATGGAGCGGACAAGCTCGACGGCGGAGATGTAGCCGTTCCCATCGCGGTCGAAGGCGCGGAACACCTCGAGGAGCTGCGTCATCAGCGGTGTGATCGCCGCGGCGAGCTCCTCGAACTCGACCGCGCCGTTCCCGTTCGCGTCCATGCCGGAGTGGAGCGCGTGGATTGCGTCCCCCCGGAGCTTCACAGTTGATTACACTACCCAATGTACAGAAGGAGAGCACTAGCATTGGTCCATGTTGTTGACCTGTTGCTATTCCCTTTCTAAAAACTCCTCTTTTTTCATACCCCTTTACGTTTTTTCTATTCTAAAGCCAACCCTTATCACTTCACCAATGGCCCCCATCATGGTCATGAATGGGTCGCATTAAAAATTTATCACATCCCCGCCTCCTCGTTTTCCCTCACCATCACTAAAAAAAAAAAAAAAAAAAAAAAATGTAAAATATCTACGAGCATGTTTTGCCCCCAATTAATGAATGAGATGACCTTGGAATTTTTAGAGAGAGATATTTTTGCAACAAGTATAAAAATATTATTTTTGGAGAGATATATTTGTAAGGGCAAAAAAATTGCTTCACATCTATTCTGTTAAAATATAAACAGTTTCTAAACGGTAATAAACCAGAGGGGTAGATATGAATAACTTAAGATTTTTGAAGGGATAAATATGAAAAATTGAATTTTGTAGGAATATATTTGTTATTCGACATATTTGTAAGGATCTGTATGCAATTAACCGTAAAATTTATATATTAAAAATATTATAAAAATTAAATTTATATTTATTAATGTTATTTAGTTAATGAATAAATAGTTTTAATTGAACAAATAAAATTAAATTTTTTTTCTAAATATAATGATAGAAGAACTAAACTTTAGGTAAACTTTAGATCAAACATACTGATCATACTCTAGATAGTGCAAAAAAAAAAATGTTTGTTATACTTTTAACTGATTTAGATAGTTCTATATTATTAAACTTATAAATATATCCCATTAACTATTATGATTTACAAATTACAACTATAAAATTTTTTGAACATTGGGCAAATAATATTAAAAATTAAAACATATAATTTTTAGATACTACCAATAGTGTATATTATATATAGAAAAACTGATCATCCAAGTGAATCGAATATTATATTATTACTATGTTTTCAAAATTATTCTAGCTAAGTTATATATATATATATATATATATATATAGGGTCCGGCTAGAATACTATCGATAGCACCAAACAATTAGTGCTATCAAGTTTTCTGCCGTTGGATGAAAAAATATGCGGTTGAGATTATAGTGATCCCCTAAGATTTTTACTATTCAACTAACCACCTAGTAAACCCTAGGGGACCACTATCATCTTAACCACACATTTTTTAATCCAAATACTAAAAATTTGATAGCACCAATGACTTGATACTATCGATAGTATTCTAGCCTAATTATATATATATAGGCGCGCGCATGCGCACACACACCCAAGATTTGATTCTTCTAATTTTTGGTTTAAACTAAAAATTTAAAATTTAATTTCAGATTTAAAATTTAAATTGATAAAATGACAATTTTATATTTTATATTTTATATTTTAAATGTTATAATTTTAAATTTCAAACTTTAAATTTTAAATGCCAAATTTTAATTTTTAAATTTTGAATTTTTAATATTAAATTTTAAATTTCAGCACTTTAACTATTATAATTTAAAATTTTATAATATTAATTTTGATATTTATAATTTTACATTTCAAATTTCAAAAATTTAAATTGTAATATTTAAAATTAAAATTTAAAATTTAAAATTTAAAGAGTAAAATTTAAAATTTAAATTTTAAATTACCTTAGAAATTTTGGCAAACTTTTTTACAAAACTATAGCAATTAATTTAAAATAATATTTTAAACCAAATTTTGCTTCAGATGGAATTACTTTTTAAAAAACTAAGGCAAATAACTTGAAAAGGAGTGTATGTTAGATATTGAAATGGAGTCTTATCCATTGGATTGGACCATACTAAGATAAAAAATAATGGTCAAACTAAAGATTTGCATCTTTATTATCTAATAATATCAAAGATATGCGCATTTATTGTCTAGCACTATTCTAAACTAAAAATTTTAAAAGATGTGGGTACAATAATTTTTGGTATTTAAAGAGGCCGATTTATATATCTATCTATTTCTCCATGGCCTTTAAGCTATCTCATGTGCTACATTTTCTTTTACTTTGTTTTCCCATAGTGGGTGATAAAGTTAATGGAAGAGACGTCTTAAAACCTTTTGATCCTTTTATATATCCACAAAATTCAGGTATATATATATATATATATATATATATATATATATATATATATATATATATATATATAAAATTTTATGTTTCTCACAATATATTCCAAAGGGTAAGTACTATATATCTTTATAAATTTAAATTCAATCATAGAAACTTTAAGAGCAAAATTCAGACCAGTAAATATGATTCAAATTTAACAAAAGACTTATATGCATGAGCCTCAAGTTTGGCATACTTGGAGGCTTAAACCTCCAACCTTAAGATCAGCCATTTTAATAAATTTCTAATCTAATTTAATATTGGACATCTAATATTGATAAAAATAGTGCACATAAATTTTTAATTATTAAAAAAAATGGAAAGTTTAATTAGCATGCCATGAAATTTGATATAATCCATTCTGTATTAATATAAATTAAAAATTTTCATCACAGATATAAATTAAGTCTTTTGAAATTATGTAATTTGAATTTGGTCCTTGTTTTCTAAATACATTTTCTCAATATATATATATATATATATATATATATATATATATATATATATATATATATATAAGTGTACACCTCATAAAGGGTATACATCCTACACCCCACCCCATCCTGCGGTGGGGCTTCGACATTATGTAATACAATAAATTTTATTTTATTAATTTTTTACGGTACAACAATGAGGTGGTCTTTCATGCAATATATTAAAAAAAAAAATTTAATAAAATATTATTTTTAAAATAATTTGATTTAAAAACATTTGAATAATTATCTTATAAAATTGGAAGCAAGATTCAATCAAATACAAATATAAAATTAATAAATCCAGATAAGATATATGAGCCGAAACATGCAAAGCATTATCTTAGAAGTAAGATTGTCCCTCCTCGTTTGAGATTCTGATAATCACTCGTGACGATACTTTGTCTAGTATTTTTTTTAATGTTGCATATAGTTTAACCAACATATTAGTAATTCATTTCAAATTGATTCACAAAAATTCTACACACAAATCCAAATTTATTAATGTAAGATTTACTTACTTTTTAATTGTAAAAATTACTTTTGATTTTTCCAAATTTAAAGCAAATTTATTAGTCTTCATATATATAAAAAAAAAAAAATTAGTGAACACTGAACTCATATTATTATATAGAGAGGATGTTATTTTTGTACTTTGTTAGTCGTATTCTCTCTTGTGTAGTTAATAACTAATTTCAAATGCAAAAAATAATTTATTTATAAGCAATGCTAATCTTACTATATATTTTCTATTTACAGTTTGGAACGCATGATAAAACAACTGACTCAAAAGAAATTAAATTAAACATGTAAGTTGGTCACTAAATAGTAATATCTATGCAAGCTTGAAGGAATCATTTAGCACTAATTAATAAAGCTTGACTATGATATATATTGACTTAATCTTCTTAACTTTCTCTTACATGCAACCTGAGCAACTTTTAGATTTTGGACGGTTTTCCATCAATGATTCTTTAACCTCTTTATGTTTGTTAATTACAAGTTATAACTATGCTTTGGATTCGAGTTGTAGTGCTTCTTGATAAAGTATATGGAGGCTTATATGATCTTGAATGATGAGATATCTATATGGACAATAAACTATACTATTAGAAATATCTTAAAAATTAAATTTTATAATTTTTTAATATTGTTGTGTATCTTACAACTAAGAGGTTTTCAAAATTAATAATTTTAGTTGTTGATGCGAAGCATTTCTAAGTTTAACAGTGTTGTGTTGAGTAATTTATATTAAGTGATATTTTGATGAAAATTTCACTCTCTTTAAAGCAAGATCAATATTTTAAACTAAAATTTAAGTATTATTTCATCATTTTTATAAAAAATTTAAAATTTTATTTCAGCAGTTCATCAAAAGGCTACACGATCATGAAATAGACTTTTATGAAAGATCATAAATTTAATATAAATCGTCCAAATTCTCAAAATCAAGTATAACAACGATGATCATTAATTCATATATTCTATCAATGAGAATAAAATAGAAGCACGAAGTTCTTCATACTTCTAGAATCACTCCAACTTAACTGCTATATTTTTTACCTCCTAACTAAGCGTGTTCTTTTTATATAATGTACTTTTCAATTTAACTTACTTTAAAGTGAATAGTATGAGAATGTAAAAAGAGTTTTCAGTATGAAAACTTAAAAGAGTTTTTTATATATATAAAAAAATGCAATCTTGACTGTTATTATAAATATATATATCTTGTTTGCACTTCACAGTTTCTTTCTGTTGATATCTATGCATCAACAAGTTTTTATGTTTTAAACATTTTCTTTACAATTGCGACGAAGATGATTTATTTATGTAGATGCTTTTCTCCTTTTGTAGTGGGCTGGTTATGGATCAAAACGGGCGGGTGAATACTATGGCTCTAAAGCCAAGATAAATCTTTGGAATCTATCACAATTAAGTGGATATGTCATGTGGGTGTTGAATAATCGGAAAATCACTAATTCCCTAGCAGCAGGATTTCATGTATGTGATACGGGATTATATACATATATATATATATATATATAGAGAGAGAGAGAGAGAGAGAGAGAGAGAGAGAGAGAGAGAGAGAGAGAGAGAGAGAGTGTGTGTGTGTTAGGCTAGAATACTATTAATAGTATTAAGTCATTTGTGCTTTTAAAATTTTTAACCCTTAGATTAAAAAATATGTGGTTGAAATAATAGTGGGCCCCTTAGATTTAATAAATAGTTGAGAATATATATATATATATATATATATATATATATATATATATATATATATATATATATATATATATAGGGTTTATATACTTTCAAAAGTATAAGTCTAAATATGCTTGTGAATTTTTTACCATTGAATTTGCATTGAGATTTGTATTATTTACTTTTTCTTTCTCTCTTTAGTTGACTTTATAATAACACAAATCTCAATACAAATCCAATGATAAAAAATTCACAAGCATAATATATATATATATATATATATATATATATATTGAGCTCTTATGCTTTTAAAAATATTAAGTCATTGAAATTTGCAGGTTTTTAGCTCTTGGATAAAAAAGTGTGTGATTAGAGTGATAGTGGGTTACTTAGGTTTAGAGAGTAGTTGGTGGAATAGAATGATCTAAAAGGTGAAATTAGTCAAAGGAATAAATATATATTACAAGCACTAATTATTTGGTACTTTTACAAGCATGATAATCAGACCCTCTCTATATATATATTATTTCAAATTGAATTAAAGGGTGGCAAGATAGGATAATGCTGTCTATTTGACTTTTCAATAATCTTTCAAAAAAAAAAAATTTTAAAATAAATTGTAATAAGTCTTCACTTACCAATAAATTCTCAAAAAAAAAAAATAGCTATGGCTAGCATCCAATTATGAATAACAAAATACTTAAATTACTTATGAATTAATTTTCATAAATCTACAAAAGAAAATTAGTAATTTTTTGTTATTTTTCTTGTTATTATTTTATTTGCTTAAATTAATTATGGCTTTCTCAATTTTTTTTAATCCTTTAAACTATATTTATGATAGGTATATCCAGATTTATATCATGACAACAAACTTCATTTTTTCCCATAGTGGACGGCAAGTATAAAGATATATTTGTTATTTGTAATCTGCGAAATGTTTAATGGTCTAAATAACTTTACTTCTTCAACTGTAGGTGGATGGTTATAATTCAACCGGTTGTTATAATTTTTTTTTTTTTTTTTTTTTTTTTTTTTTTTTTTTTTTTTTTTTTTTTTTGAGAATAAGTACACGTTACCTGCTTCATTCAACTAGTAACTGAATTTAGCAACGTGGGTGAGACAGCAAGATCTCTTAGGGCGGAAAAAAAAAAAAAAAGGAAAAGAAAAAGGGGGGGGGGGGGGGGGGGGGGGGGGACAAGCTGACACACTTCTAATCTTACGTCAGTCCAAATTATTCCAGGGCGGGGGGGGGGGGGGGGGGACAAGCTCACACACTTCTAATCTTACGTCAGTCCAAATTATTCCAATGTGCCAGCACTCTTCTAACCAAGCAAACGGCGGTTGTTATAATCTTACATGCAAAAGCTTTGTAATGATTAATTGGATTATACTTACTCCAGGAAGTGTAGTTAATCCCGTTTCCATTTACAATGGCCAGCAGTACTATATAACACTTAGTATAAAAAAGGTTGAGTGATGACTCCTCTCTCGTTTAAGATATTTGACATGTTGTTCATTTTATGTATAGCATAGCTTTCAAATTTTGCAATGTTTAAGATATTTGACAAGTTCTTCATTTTATGTATAGCATAGTTTTCAAATTTTGCAATGTTTAGTGGAAATAAAATACCTAACTGAAATTTTAGATATGTTATAATAATTATGAGAAAATAATTTACTATCATATATATTACACTTTATAATTAACTGGTCCAAATAAAGGCGCATATATATATATATATATATATATATATATATATATATATGTAACTACGTTCCCCCACCAAAAGAAACATATTGTGGACATAGTGTGTACCTACAAATTAGTTTAATAATTTTTTCAATTGATATTTCATTATCAAAGACTCATAGAAGAGTAGAAATATCTTATCAAAAGATCTTACTTGTATTAGAGAGTTTTTAAGGAACGGTTACAAGTTTACTTTGTAAATAAATTGACTGAACTATTTTTAAGTTAATTACTAACAACTATTTTAGATGAAAAAAAAAATTAAATTACATAAAACTTCTTTACAAATATTCACATTTTTATTTTTTTTTTCTGACTTTCAAAAATTTATTTTTTATTTTTTGAAAATTCAAGTTGATGTATTTGACTCTCTTTCGTCAGAATATCTTCAATATTCTATCAATTACTTATAATTTATATCGAAAATATTTTTGAAATAACAAAAATATATTAAAAATTAATTTTTTTTTCTTCATAGAACAAATAAGGGTAATATGGTCATTTCACCATCTCTATTAATACCGTAACTCTTGAAATTTTTTTCTGATATTTTAAAAAAAATAAAATATAGATTTTTAAAAATTAGAAAAAAAAAAGTAAAAAGAGAAGTATTTATAAAGGAGTTTTTTGTTAGCCAAAAAAATATTATGCACTTTAGTTAATTATGTCACTATTTGCTTTTCCCTTAGTTTAGTACTATAATGGTTAAATTTCATTATTTGTTCTTAAACTATGATGTAGATGACAATATAGTCCATCAAGTATTAAGTTTTTATAATTTCCAACTCAAATAATCTAATTTGTTGCGTTCAAATTTCTAAATCTAAGTTGATTAGATTGGTGCTTTATTGATATGATAATAATGGGATATACTAGTCATTATTATATCACGAATTATAACCAATATGATAGTGTCCTAATAAAGTAGTATATTTGTTAGTGCCACATCATCATTACAGGTAGGAGAAAAGAAAAATATGAAGGTTTTCTTTATATTTGGTGCACCAAGTCATTCAGACACACTAAATAAAATTTTGTTTGGTACTTAAAAAAAAATAATTGTCTAGAATTTATATAATACATTGAATTTTGGCAAATTTAGTAAAAAGTAGCATGAAAAGCTATTTCAATAGTCATGAAATTTCAGGTGTATTCGAATGTTTCAATGCAAACTCGGTGCGAAAACTAACTTTGAAAAATCAAATCGGGTAAAATTGCATATTTTGTATTGAGTTCCAATACTAAAATAGAGTATCGAAACTTTGTTACGTGAAGAAAAAATCCACGTTCAAATTTTATGGAGCTCACGTCGAGTACCGATACTGATTTGTTGAGTACTAGTACTTATTGGGACGGATACCGACTGTAACACTCCTGACGATCCGCAGCCGATCGATGAGGAGATTACTCTGAGATCTGGCTTGGCGGTGAGGATGATGGTAAGATCCGGACGATCCGTCGCCCGATCGATGATGAGCTTACTCTGAGATTGAGATTGGGTGTCGGAGAGGATGATGGCAGATCCAATTTGATCCAGATGATCAAATTGGAGCTAGGGTTGATCGGTTTGTGGAATTTGAGAAGTTGGGGATTTGAGAAGGAGGTTTGGAGAGTTCTGGGAAGAGGAGAGAGAAAGAGAGTTGTTTGGAGGGAAAGAGAAATGAGAAGTGAAACAATTCATATATTCGTTGCCTCCTCAATTGTACAGTGCACTATTTATACTGTTCTGTTAAAGGGAGTAAACTGTAATTATGTATTAATTGGGTAGTTATTAATAGAAGTTGTAACTATGTATCTGGACCTCAATCGGGCTTAATCCGTAGCTCCTGTGGGCCACTGGGCTGGGCCGTCCTTCAGTTACAGTGTTGCTCCTCTCCCTCCTTGGCGGTTCCCCTCCGTTTGCTCTACCCGACTCGTGGAAACCCCTAGAACTGGATCACGCCCCGCTACACGCCGCCCGATCCGCCGAAGGCCCCAGAACCCCCTGACGAACTGTCGCTTCTCACCTACCCTGTACGACGCCCTAACTCAACCTCCACCTTCACCCGGGTTAGCTTCATCAACGCCCTCCTCTCCATCTCTACTGCTCTCCTCTCCTCCGAGCTACTCCATCTCTTCTCCTCTCTACTGTGCACTACACCTCCTCCTCCCTCTCCTCTGCAAACTCCTCTTCTCCAGTTGTTACACCGACATACAGTAAAAAATTAAAAAATCTAACATTCGAATTTTACAAAATTGACGGAGGAGTACCGGAGCAATTGGCCGGTACCGGACTGAAAGTATCGGTACACAATAATATTTGCAAGATGCAGTTTTTGACTCGTTGTAATTAATGAAATTTGAAAAACTTGGAGAAAAATGTTGGAGCCCTTTTATAAGGGAATCCAACCCTCTCTCCCTGAATCGATCGCGCACACACACACAATAAGAGAGAAAGGGAGCTCTCTTCTCTTCTCTTCTCTTCTCTTCTCTTCTCTCTCACTCTAGAGATCTCTACAATATTTAGAGATTTGAAGAAATTGAGCTTGGAGAGTGTGAGACCTCTCCTTGAGCAAAGAGAAGTTGGAGAGTTTAGAGTCAAAGGTGAGTTGGTGAGATTCAGGCTATATAGAGTTTTAGATTTAACCCTTATGAATGGAATTTTATTGAACTTAAGCTAATCTAGATTACAACTAAATTTTTTCTTGTTATTTTATATTTTGTACACTTACTTTTCTTACAGGATACTCAATCTGGAGATTGGTTTTTGTACAGAGAAGATTTAGGTGAACCCAAATCAACCATTTTACATATTTTTGAATCAAAACCAATCTAAATTTCGGTTCTCGAGATATCGAGAACTAAAATCCAAGTAGGTTTTAGTAGATTCTGATATAGATTTTTTTTTTTTTATTCACATAACACTAATTTTTGAGAAATGGCAAAATTTTTTATTCAAATTTCAAAATAAACAAGGTAAAATATTTCGTTTGACACATACTAAATAAATCTTCCTTTCTCAAATAGTTTGCCATATATTTATTTAGTACATTCTTTTCTTACCCAGGAAAAAAAAAAAAAAAAAAAGACATGTATAAATATAATAGATATTATTAAAACAAAATACCTGCATGTATAGAGTTTAAGCATGCGGAAAATTCATCATCTCCACGCCTCCATTTTGTTGCTGCATGTTGACAACAGAGCGTTTGCAATAGCAAGTCACAAGAATAAATATTCCGACAAAAATAACTGCTCCGCTGACTACCATTCCAGCTATCGCTAGATGAGAGAAATGTTTCCCGAACATAGAAAAGTCGGAGAAAGTTTGGGAACCCATTTTATAAAAAAATTGAGAAAGACAGTAATAAAAAAAAATGCGAATAAGGAGATCAAGAGAATGAACTGCATATGATCGTCCGAGTTTATCTATATGGATTGAAATTGCTGATAATGAGTTGTATATATTTATATATATATATATATATGCACACATTGCACTACGAAAGTGGTAAAATTATTTTCTATCTTCCAATTTACTTATTTTGTTGAAGTTACATATGTGGATGGAACTTAATTTGAGTATTTATTTATCAACACTTTGCTCTTTCTATTTCTCCCTCTCTCTCTCTCTCTCTCACACACACACACACACACACACACACACACACACAGATTATAGTTTTTTACAAGTTTTCGCATTGCGTTGCCACCAAGTTTTGCCATTGTACTACTTTAATTCTTCATCTACTCGTGGGTGGCCAACCGTTGCATACTATCTATTGCACATTCACTTAATTTGATCGAACTATTTTAGAGAAAGCAAGAGAAGATAGGATTTAATTAGCTTAGCTTCTTGTAAAAGAGTTCTATAACGAGGGTTTCGATGATTTCGTCAAACCCACACTTAACACTTTTTCGTATGAAGAGAGAAGAACTAAACTTTCAATCCAGTGATTAAACTTTTTCTTTATATTTAGTTACCTAATTATAGTATCGCACTAACGTCATCCGTTTCAATCCAGTGATTAAACTTGTGAATCTTAACTTAAAAGATATTTTCGATTTGTTGTTGGTCTTAGATTTTAAAATATTTATTTAAATATTTAATATTTTAAAGTTGTTTAATTTTGATGTGCCCAATGCCTAAGTAGATTAGCATCATACGGCGCCCGAATAGGATTTTGGGGGCCCCAAACATCTTCGATACTGTTTTGTGCATCCGGACGCCCACTTGACAAAGGTCTCAAATGAAATTCGGATTCGGATCCACTTCCGGACGTCCGGTTTAGAGCCTGAAACCTGTTACAGCTTGAAATTTGATTTTGGACATTTTTAATGTCTTTGAATTTTTATAAATAGTGTTTTGGTATTGTTTTATTAGCACAAATTTGAACATGTGTTATTAAATGATAGAAGTTTTTAATTTTAGCTCAAAAACTTCTCAACTCTAATCTAAAATGAATTTAATCAAATTAAAATATAGAGAGATGAGAATAAGTCCTTTTAACCTAGGGAGCAAAGATACTATCAAATGGTGAAGTTTAGTGCTTGCAATTTGCGCGCTTTGAGTTCCTTTCTAAAGATTGAGAGATCTAAACATGAAAGTCATGATAAAAAAATTAAATTAGTATCAAAATTTATAATTATTTATTATCAATAAAATCTAATTATAAATTAACACTACAACACAATAAGGTTATAGCGACACTTTTAAGTGTCCCTAAAATCTAAAAAAAGTGTCGCTAGCAAAATTACCGACACTTATTATAGTGTCGCTATATGTGCAGTCGCTAGGGTATATAGCGACACATTATTAAGTGCTGGTATATCCCAAAAAAAGTGCTGCAATTTAGCAACACTTTTTTTTACTTTTACTGACACACTTATGTGTCCCAAATTTGAAAAAAGAAAGTTATATTTTTTTAGCATAGTGACACTTTATAAGTGTCCCATTATCATTAAAAATAATAATATTATATTTAAACATATAGTGTTAAACTTTAGTTAAGCTAATCACATTTATATTAAATCGATAAGACAAAAAAACAATCAATAAAGTTTTAAAAATTTTCATTAAAATGATAAATCCACAAAGTAATATCCATACATCAAAACAATAATATCCGCTCACATGTTATAGTAATTATTACAAACCAAACTCTCTAACTACTCTTGTGCTTGTAGACATACTCCTTCGACTTTGCCGGACCGAACACGTCCTTCATCGTCGCCTGCGATCGTCACCTGCAACTTAAGATTAAATCACAGATCACAAACCTTTTCTACAGAAACACATGAAATGCAAATAAGTCCACAGTAGCTGAAAAGCAACCATATAAGAGCCTCATCTAGTTAGTAAATAAGGTTAGGGCTTTAGGTTTATCTTTGAGTAGACATTCATCAAACAAAATTAGAAAATTCTAGATAATAGTACAAAGTAAACTAACTAGAGAAAAATGGAACAATACATAAAAATCATGATGACAAGAGAGGCGTCACGGGATATAATGCATCTAATAAGCATCAAACAGTACATTATGATACCAATATAAGTTAATTATGCAACTTCAATCCATATACAACTTCAATCCATGTCCTTGTACTTGTCAATTATCGGCATCCTGCATTCATAAACAGTTGATAATTCAACTGGAGTTGGAAAAAGCTTTGTTTTCGCTAAAGATCGAGATCTTTATGTGCTTTCCAAAATAAGAGTGATGTAAAGGAGAAGTTCACTAGAAGAATAAAAGAAATATATAAAAGCCAGAAAATATTGGCCAAAAGACCATAAAAAGGAACAGTCAAGGAAATCAACAAAGCAAGAAGGGCAAGCAAAATCAGAGTATCAGCTAATAAGTTTTACTTACCAACATGACCAATGAAAACAACATTCAAGTGCCGTCTCTTGTCTTCTTCAGTCTCATCATGCTCTTCAGCTTCCTCATTTGCAGCAACGTCCTTGTCTTTCCCTGAAATTGTAGTAGCAATAGCATGGAAAAAGGTTTAAAGACACATAATAGAATCCTGATCATTTTATAAAACAAGAACTCAGCAGACTAAATAGTTTATAAGGTGATGGCATAAAAATAATTGAAAGCCTCCCCACACGAATACAAAATAGACAAAGATGAAAATAAAACAACTAAACAAAATTGAAATCAGATGATTAAGAGAAAGCTCCAGTAATCTCACATCTGATCGGGTGAAAAATAGAATCTTGCTTTGGCAAAGACCTGTTTTCCTAAAGTCGCAAGTTTCTATAGAAACCCATCAACTGGACATAAGATAAAATTTTAGCAATGATCAACAGGACATAAGATAAGATACCTACTAAATATATGTCCATTTGACCCAATAAATCCATATTTACACAAATGTAAATCTCCTACACCGGCAATATCGAAGATATCATTGATAAAAATGCAGCTAAACAGTAAGAAGATACAGCTGGAAAAGACAGCTAAATATGTCTCCCTTGTTCATCAATTGCTCCACTGTGATATACTTTCTCACCGCGTACATGTGATATAATCTTTCTACAATAGTTTCAAATTTTAGCAAATCTTAATACAAAGCTTCTCAATGATGAATGGTCTAAAAGAGTTAATAAATATCAAACTGGATCATGTACATGGCACCAAAACAGTGAGAGTACTGTACAACACCATTGGATGACGGATAACAGTAAGAAGTTAGCAACAACGGTTAGACACTCTGGCAACAAGCTGAAATGATTACAATATATTTGCAATAGCTCAAAATACCATTTTTTCCATTAGCATCCAAGCCTACCAAATTATAGCCTCCCAAACGATTGGCCGTACTAAGAAGAACAGGAAAGTTATCATGGTTACCAGCCTTAAATTAAGAAATTGATGAGCTAAAAATTGGCTCCAGTTTATGAAAAGTAAACTCATCACTCGCGAACGTCACAACACTCTATATTATAATAACTTCATGATTAAGGAGAAAGAGATATTCACTTACAAGTTCTAGGCATTCATAATCAATTCCAGCATCTTTAATTCATTTGCGCCGCTTCTCATCTCGCTTTAGAATTCCTCGAATTATATTCCTTGCCTGGATGATGTCAAGATTACTATCAGAACATACATTGCAGAAGGTAATTAAACAGGTCTAGCAGATAACGTTCAAAGGTGGCTAACGTTCAAAGAACAAGAAAATATGAAGAAATGCCCACAAGCAGTAATACTAATTAATAAATATTTATTTCATACCTTCAATAAGCATTTTATTTTTCTTGATTACTGCTTGGTTGAAGCAATTTTTTAACATCCAACTCAATATCATATGATTGCTTATATTTAAACAAAAGGGACAATAATCCACATGCATTATATACAAATTTGCTCAATTAATAAAAAATTTAATAAACGTTAAACCAAGTGGTCAAAATGGCGTACCCTTATTGGCCTATCTTCCAGTAACATGACAAAAGTTCAGAGACTAACCTTATTTTATGTTCTTAATCAGGTCAAGCCTCACGCTTAATAAGCTCTTAATTTCACGAAAGTTTAAAACATTCCTCGAAAAAGATATTAAGCGAAAGCAAGAAGCATAATATGGTTCATTTGAATAATATAGCAACATTAGGCAAAAAAAAAAAAACTCTTAATTTCACGAAAATTACCTTCTGACTCGAGAATTTGAGCACGCTTTCTTCTTTTTGCTTCAGCTTGCATCTCCATAGCTGCCTTCACCCCATGTGGAGATATATTCCCTGCATGAAGGAAAGAAGAAAAAGTAAGGAAATTTAACCCTAAACAGTGGCAGATTACAAAAGGAACAGCTCAACATAAGGATGAAAAAAATCTTACTTATTTCATAACGCAGACACTTCAGACCCCAATATGAGGCTGCCTCATTAATTGCTCTCTGTTACAGAAAATCAATAATTATTAATCAATTACTTATAATCCAGATGAACCAGAAAATTCTGGATAAATTCACACCAACCAAATGCATCAATTGCTCACTGATTCCCCAAAGGTGTCATTATACTGAATATCAGATCTCAGATGGTTGGAAGTTAAGGAGGGAATGTCATTGTTCACAAGATTAATATTATGAATTTTTTCATGAATTCTGGTTAACAACATGAAATCTTCACTTCTAAATGCAAGTTTTGAGTCATATATGCCAACCTAAAAAGAGTGCAGAGTATCAACCCTGTCAGGTATGCATGCTCAAAATTCAAATCATTGGCATAACAAACTTTAAAGAACCAAATGCAGTCTTATATATAAAGCCCACAACATCAAGAAAACAGCCGATTAGCAGAACTATCAACATAAGATCACAAGATTTTTTCTGCTTCCTGACAATCTTTTGAACATGATGCAAATAAACTCATGGGTAGCTCTATCCTTAGGGATAGCAATCCCACATCTTACAGTGAAATAACATAATTCTCATTAGCAAATCATTGTCTTCGCTATCCGCTAACCTAATATAATGGGAGTAACATATTGAACTAGGTAGCCTCATTTAGTTAGTTCATCTATGAGAATTTGACATTTTTGGTGCATTGTGGAGCCGCGAACAAAAGAATAATTCAGTGAGAATGAAACTGTACCACAATATTCTCATTAAGCATGTCCCTTTCTTCGAATGTCTTGTCCAGTGTAATCTTCCCCAGCTCGCTCCTCATCGTTGTCTGCGCCAGCTGAATCACCCTGAATATCGGGTTCTCCACACCATACGATGTGAGGATTGGATCAACAATCTGCAAAAGCTCAATCCAATCCAACTCATAGAACAATTCCATCTTAATCAAACTCAAGCAAGAGAGAAACAAGTAGAGACCTTGACATAGAGCACCCAATCGATGAGGATGCTAACATTGTCCTTGGTAATGGCAGATTGATCCGGAATGGGTATCGCCTCCTCCTTAAGCGAGTGGACATACACGATCCGATCGACGAGCGGGACAAGGAGATGGATCCCGGAGTCTAGGGTTTGCACGTACTTCCCGAATCTCTCGACGACGAACGCCTTCTTCTCCGGCACGATCTGGATCCCCAGTCGGTCGGCGCTGGCGACTGCTCATACCTACACCCCCGATCACCAAATCAAGTAGAGCACGAGACGAGATCTCGGGTTAGGGTTAGGGTTAGGATTTTGTACCTGGAGGAGGGGAAATCGTCGCGCGAGCGGCCGCTGCGGTAGAGGCGGAGGGGGATGAGGGGGAAGGGGAAGGGGAGGGGGAGGGGGAGGGGGAGGAGGTGATGGGGGAGTGGGGAGAGGGGGAGGAGAGCTCAAGCTCGGGGAGGGGTAGAAAGGGTTGAAGGAGAGTATGAGCTCGATCGGGTTGAAATTGAGAAAGGTTCAGGTTAGGGGAAGGGGTTAGGGATAGGGTTGAAATTTTAAAATTTTAAAATATAAAAATTTAAAATTTGAAATTAAAAATTAAAAATTAAAAATTAAAAATTAAAATTTTAAAAATTTAAAATTTGTAATCTGAAAATTAAAACTTATAATTTTAAATTTTAAATTTTTAAATTTTTAAAATTTAAATTTTATCTTAAATTTTAAATTTGAAAATTAAAATTTTAAATTTTGAGATTTAAAATTTAAAATTTAAAATTTTAAAATTTGAAATTTAAAAGTTGAATTAAAATTTTAATTTTAATTTTAATTTTAAAATTTGAATATAAAATTCAAATAAAATTTTAAAATTTGAGTTTAAAATTAAAATTAAATTTTTAAAAATAGATTTTAGCTGTTTCTGATTTTAGGCCTAGAAAATTAAAAGTCTAATTTTAAAAATCAAAATCACTTACCGAATTAATTTTTTAAAAAATTAGGCCAAACAATTACATATTTAATATAGAATTATTTGTTGGTAAAAAAAAAAAGTTTAAATAATTACCGCTAAAGTATAATTAGATATTATTTAGGGATAATTGCCTCTGTACCCCTGAAATATGAAGAAATATCTGATTTACCCCTCTTATTTTTTTCTTTCCAATATACCCCTCATACGTTCCACCGTTATTAAAAATGCCCCTACCGTTTCCCTTTGTTAAGTTAACTAGGGTTAAACTAGAGTTAAATAATAATCGGAGTTGAAAACTATCAGATATACCTATTTTGCCCCGGTTTAGGGTTTAGGGTTTAGGGTTTAGGATTTTTTAGGGTTTTAGGGTTTAGGGTTTAGGATTTTAGGGTTTAGGATTTAGGATTTTTTAGGGTTCTAGGGTTTAGGGTTTAGGGTTTTAGGGTTTAGGGTTTAGGATTTTTTAGGGTTTTAGAGGGTTTAGGGTTTTTGGGTTTAAGGTTTAGGGTTTTAGGGTTTAGGGGTTTAGGGTTTTAGGGTTTTAGGGTTTTAGGGTTTAGGGTTTAGGGTATATTTGAAAGGGCAAAATAGTAATTACACACCGATAACGGTAGTTTCAAACGGTACACTAACAGAGTTTAACTTCAGGGGTATTTTGGAAAGAAATTGGAACGTAAGAAGGGTAGTTTTAATATAGCCTTCTAAGAGGGGTAAATCTGAAAACAGGAAATTTTTAGGGGTACGTAGGAAATTGCCCCTATTATTTAATAGTGGCCATTTCATAATTGCCACTAGGGGTGGCAATCCAGCTCGCTGTTCGCGAGCCAGCTCGTGTTCGGCTCGAAATGAGCTCGAGATCGAATAGCTCGTTTAGTAAACGAGCCGAACACGAGCTGGGGTCAGCTCGCTCGTGTTCGGCTCGATAACAGCTCGAATATATATATATATATATATATATATATATATATATATATATATATATATAATATATATATATATATATATATATATATATATATATATATATATATATATATATATATAATATATATATTTACTATTTAGATTTTAGATTATTAATTTTTTTGTAAATTTTAATTATTAGATTAAAATTTTAATTATTTAATTTTTTTTTAAAATTTTATACCTAATAATAGAAATAAAAATTAAACTTGTGTTCGCGAGCCAGCTCGTGTTCGGCTCGTTAATAAACGAGCCGAACACGAGCCGAATTTTTCAGCTCGATATTAAACGAGCCAGCTCGTGTTCGGCTCGTTTATTAAACGAGCCGAACACGAGCCGACCCCAGCTCGCTCGTGTTCGGCTCGTTGACACCCCTAATTGCCACTATTAAATTGCCACCAAAAGACTACTTTGTTGTAGTGTTGAGTAGGAATAGTTTTTTTTTTATTTTTTAGGTTGGGTTTAAATTTGAGTTTTGATGGATTAAATTTAAGAGGTTTTAGATATATGGGACACTTGCGTAAAAGTGTCCCAACAATGTGTCACTATAACCTTATTGTGTTGTAGTGTAAGGACACTAGGTGTGACACCCTAATAGCCTCATATCGGATGGTAACTGAACTTAAATATTTTCGATTATAGTTTGGGCTCAACGAGATATTATTGCTAGTGGGTCAGGTCGTTACACTAGGCCAACAATAATATTAATTTTTAAATTTATAATTTTATGTTTCAAATTTTAATTTTTAAATTTTTAAATTTTAAATTCTCAATTTTAAAATTCAAATTTAGAATTGAATTTTAAAATTTAAAATTTAAAATTTAAAATTTAAAATTTAAAATTTAAAATTTAAAATTTAAAATTTAAAATTAAATTTAAATTTATTTTAAATTACTTTAGAAAATTTAGCAAACCACTTTATAAAATTATTTCAGAAAAATTATTATTTTTTTTGTTAGACTCAATCAAATACTCTATGGCCCCGTTTGGTTCGGGTATAAATTTAAGAGGTATAAATTTTTTTATACCTAAATAGCTTGCTATTTCGAAATAATCAAGTATAAAAGTTAAATTGCATTTGGTTCAAAAGTTAGTATTCTCTGGAATAGAAAAAATTGTGTTTGGTTAAAATTATGGAATAGTAGAGAATAGTGAAAAAAAATAAATTTTTTTTTTATCAAAATGCCAACTTTGCCCTTACCTTCTATATATAAAAATTAATTTTAATTATTATAAAATAATTAAAATGGCAATTTAATTATAAATAATAAATTATATTTAATATAAACAAAATAATTTTTTATATTTTATAGTATATTTTAGTAAATAATAATTAGTAAACAAAATTAGAATGTAATCCAATTTTTAACTTTATCAAAGATTTGGAAATAAAATTATTTTGAGTTGGCCATATAAGAGTAAGTAACAATGAAATTGTATATTTCACTTGTAATTACATTCTATTGAAGTATAATAAGAATTTCAAGTTTAGATTAAAACTTTAGCAGATTGAAAGGTAAGCTACAGGTTGGAAGTTAAACTGCAAATATAAAAAATCAGAGTTCACATAACATCAGGTTAGAACTACAGCTAAAGCAATGGAAAAAAAATAATTACATAGCCGTATATTATATAGTCTTATGTTCATATAGTTTCAGATTGGAAGGTAAGCTAAAGTGAAGAAAAAAAAAATTCATTCACTGCCCTGAGGTATAAATCTTATTCCGGGAGGGTTGAAATATTGCTTAACGGGTTATCCCAGAATAACCGGTTAAGTAAGGATTATTTTAAACTTTTATCTTTAACCATTTTTTACTCCCGTTTGATAAAAATTGTGGAATAAAAAAATTTATTCTTCTTTTATCTCGCCACCAAACAGGATATATAGCTATTAATTAAGAATAACTTTTTGTACCCAAATGATTTCAGTAGAATGAATTTTTCAAAAGCTAAGGCAAATAAATTAATATATGTTAGATATTTGAAATGGAGTGTTATATATATATATATATATATATATATATATATATATATATCTTGAATTGGACCGTTCTGCATATTTATTATCTAACTAGTGGAGTACCCGCGCTTCGCTGCGGGTAACAAATAAAATTATATAAAATATAAAGCATTCATTAGACAATAAGAGAAGCGTAAGACATTTTATAGTAACATTTTTCATTTAATAAAGTTTATAAGAAGTCTTAACTGTTTAAGTAGATGATTATTTTTTAAGAACAAAATGCACAAAACATATACATAATTAAAAAAAGAGACGGAAGTACAGATAATAATTGTTTATTTTTTGTCTTCATCGGTGGAGGCAGCTTCATCAAACCTATAAATTAATTGACATAATTGAATATAATTAATATTTTTTTTGCAATAAAATATAAGTATGCAATAATATTAATGTAGTTTAGACCGTACGTGAGTCGGAGCCTCTTAGCATGTTGTATTTCTGGAAGCTGTCCTGACCTGATTATAAATTAACAGAAAAAAAAACAAAAAAAAGAAGAAAATATTATGGACAATATCAATTTTCATATCAAAATTTATTTAAAGTGTTGAAAGAATAATTTGATTACCCTGAGGAACATTCAGTACTTGGTGATGGTTCAACAAATATTTCTTTTTGGATTTGTTTGTCGGTCTCAGGTGAATGTACCTGTTCCTCACATTTGATAAGCAAATTTGGTGCTATAGGAGACTTTCCCTTTACATTCGAGTATAATGTAAAAATTTTGATTACTTTAAAAGATGGAAAACTGGAAGTAAATTTCAGTGCATCAGGTACAATCTGGAAAATATGCATCTGACCAATAATTGTTTTAATTGCAGGCGGAAGAGAGAACTGATCTGATCCCGGTAAGATAGCTAAATTTTGAGCCGGAATACGAATAAGTTCCTGTGCTATCTTTCCGAAAACAATAAAGTTAGCTGTACCACTACCATCGTCAACAATAACATTCAATTTGTACCTAATCAAAATAGAAAACAATTAATCATAGTTTATGTTTAATTGAAATTAAGGTGAAACATAAAATGTATATATTAATATATTGTAGAGTTAAAATTATGACCATGGTATAGGAGCCTGATCGTTTTGGTTACAGTTTGAGCATCGAAAAGCATCATCGTATGTTTTTATAGCTGCCTTACAGTTACGACATGCTTTGTACCACCAGCCAAATGATGTATCAATATCAACAACTTTAGCCTCACACGTAAACTTAACGCTCTGAAAGGAAAAGCATGTATGTGTGTATGTAGAAACATAAAAAGTATCGAGAAAGTAAAATGGGAAATAAATGTAAAACATCAGTATTATAAAAAAAACAAATACCTGCATGGCAGAAACGTCGCAAACCAATAATTCAGACACAGTTTTTCTGTTACAGCACATCTCTTCTTGGGGACTGATAAGTTGGTCCTGACTGGTATCAATGCGTTGTATTGAATTAGCTGTAGATTGTAAACTGCACAGGATAATTTAAAAGTAAATATAATACAGGACAAAACGGTAGGAAAACAATGAATAAGTAATTAATTTCAAAACCTATCAAGCAATTCCGAAACTTCTGGAATCTCTAAATCAAAGTAAATCTTTGAAGCCGAACACGTTGATAAATGCATCTTATCTACAGGTAGAAAATGAAATACAGAGTTAATAACAGATGTAATTACAGAAATAAAGTTATTGTATTGTAAATATAGCTGTAAACCTCTGAATGAGCGGATTGTCATTCCAGCAAGGATTATTATAACTGGAACGGTTTTATTTCTTTCTGAAACATAATTTTCATCGAAATCTAATGCAAATTTATCCCATAATGTAATTGGTAGAGTATTCCTCCTGTTTAAAAAAACAAATAATATTCTGTGTATATGAGTATATAAATAAATAAATGAATATATATATATATAAGACATAATTAAGATTTAATTGTAAATAATACGGAAAAAAACTAACTCTAAATCTTGGATTTCTAAATTTCTAATGAGTGTAAGCGTCTGTCCAATATATTTCTGTGTAACATCACCGACAGCTGTAATTTGTCCTATAACATCTGTAACATATGTAAGATATAAACATTAGTATTGAATGAATAGGAATATTATTAAATTTTCGATTTTACAAAAGGAATGTAAAATTCTGTAAAGAAACAGTACCAGCGAGAACAGCATCGTTGTATCTTTGTTTCTCAAGTTCAGAGAATGGCAGGTAAGTAAAGCTATATAAAGGGATGTCTTTGCTATCTTCTTCAAGTAAGGTCAGAGAAGTCCATTTATTTATTTGAAGCATATAAAGGCGCTCGACGGCAGCATATCTCTTCTTTGTAGGAATGACACTGAATTTCTCGATTAGATATATACTACCTTCCGTAAGTCGACATCTAACTTCTTCGGCATCTTGTTTTCGAATCGTCCCTTGTAAAGAATAGCCCTTAATGTAATTGTAATAATATCATAATAGTGTCATTTGTAAAATAGAAGAAATATAATATAAAAATATAAGTTATATGTGATAGTAAATAAGGAGATGTAATTATTTTTGCAAGATGTTTAATGTTCCCACCTTTTCATCCACTAATAGGCAGTCTAAACTAAATATATCGCCTTTCAGAAATGGAGCAGTTGATTCCCATATTCGGCATATGCGTACTTTGATTTTGCAATTTTGTCGTTGTAGTGATAATTCCGATAACAGTACATATTCCATGATAGGCTATAAAATTACCTAAAAAATGTAAGTAGAGAAAGAAAAGATTAGTAAAGAAAAAATGTTTATTATTGTGGAAGATATGTACATATCGTATTGTACAGAAGAAAATATTACATATACTAATACACAATAAACAATTGAGCATCATAAATCATAAATCTTCAAATATTTCATGGTAGACGATATTTCTTGTATATCCCTCAGGCTCGTGCTCTTTATTTTTTATAAGGATTCGTAAACCTTTTCTGGAAGTAACTCGAGAAACTGCAACATAAAGTTGCCCGTGGGAAAAAACAGGCTGAGATAAATAAAGGCCGACTTTATGCAATGTCTGTCCTTGACTTTTGTTAATCGTCATGGCATAACTCAAACGAATCGGGAACTGTCTTCTTTTAAGTATGAATGGCCATTTAGAATCAGTTATATTCATGACTATGCGAGGAATGTAAACTTTTTCGCCAATATGATTGCCGGTAAAAATTTGTGCCTCAATAATTCTAGGAGCTAATTGAGTTATCACCAATCGGGTACCGTTGCAAAGTCCGGAACTTTGATTAATATTGCGAAGTAACATTACAGGAGCTCCAATTTTTAATTTTAGTTCATGATGGGGAACTCCATTAAATTTTAAAGAATTCAAAAAATCCACCGGGTAAAGTACATCACTGTTTTCAATATTTCTTGACGAATTGCATATCGAATCTGAACTCAAGTATATCCGCTCTTCAGTTGGCACTAAAGTAAGCACGTACGTATTAATCTCATCAGCTGTCTCATTTATCGGAGTAACAATAGCCCTGTCTCTTAAGTAAGAAGAATTTTGATAATTCACTTCAATATCATCATATATCTCTCGAACAATACTTTCTATTCCATGTTCAGTATTTTTTATAAGCAAGTCGTCTGGAATTTGTATCCAAGTACTTTCATCTTCCCCGTCTAAATTAATAGTATTTATTTTTCCATCACCAATATTGAGTACCCATTCACTAAAATCAGCCAAATCTGAATAAGATCCTTCATTTGTAGAAGGGCCACGCAGTAATCGCATATTAATAGTAAGTCGAAACAATGTACACTTGTTCCATATGCGAGATCTTGTAAGCGATGCATTAATAATATCATGGCGCGTACCTCCCACAATAACTGGAAGTATTTGTCTGAAATCACCACCCAAAAGAATGGTCTTACCTCCAAATAATTTTTGATCAGATGCTACGTCATCCAAACCCATAATATCATTTAGAGACTTATCCAACGCTTCGAAACAGTTCCTATGATTCATAGGTGCTTCATCCCAAATGATTAAGCTAGCAAGAGAAATTAATTTTGCAAGCTGAGTGCCTTTTTTAATTTCACAAATTGATGAATCATCAATCTTAATAGGTATCTTAAATCTGGAGTGGGCTGTACGACCACCAGGTAGTAAAAGCGAAGCTATGCCTGAAGAAGCAACGGCTAGCACCACCTTTCCTTCTGAACGCAATTTGCAGATAATAGTTTTCCAAAGGTAAGTCTTTCCTGTTCCACCATGACCATAAACAAATATTACATCTCCCTTTTGACCATCTATAGACATGAAAACAGCATCGTATATCTTTCGTTGCTCATCATTTAACCCGCAGAACAATTGTGTATGCTCTTGGAGTAATTCATCTACATTGTAATCCATTTCTTCTCTGAGAAGTCTGTCATTCAATTGATCAATAACTAACCTATTAGGCAAAGGTAACTTAAAATGATCAAGTGAACTTCCGTTTTTGTTGAATAAAATTTCGAGTTCAACTAAGACATGATTCTGAAGCTCAATCTGTGGAAGGTTCAAGTTTTGAAGCCCGAGAATATTCCTTAGCCTATGTATAATATCATCAGCAAGTAATTCCCAAAATTCTTCCCAAAGAGCAAATGGATCAGCTACTTCACAATACATAACCAATGTTACAAATAATTGTCTAAGCTGACCCGAAGAGGACCACAACGATGCCTCACGCAGTGCATCACGCCATTCTTTGTCATCACCAAGTAAGCCAAGAGCATCGCATGCAGAGCGAAACGTTTCGTGAACAACACCATTTACGGTTCTAATTTCTTTATAATTTCTTGGACCTTTAACCACATTCAGAAGCATTCGTAGAAAATAAAGTTCACCTGCACTTGGGTGAACATAAACTATTCTCCCTATGCGGTTACCCTGTTTTCGACTTGACCAAAACTTTTCTTTTGGATGCCAGACCCATTTAGTTGGAAATTCTGCATATGTGAGTTCGCGAGCATTCTCGCTGGCTTGGTTCATGTCCATCCATACTGTGAACATTGTTTTCTCTATATTAGGACGCCCGAGCACATCTTCCAAATTTTGATCGTCACGATAAGTAACATTATTCATCATCGGCAGATGAACAGTTAACCTTTCCACAGACGGTTCTCGAAAATGAATATCAAAATCAAATAACCGCCAAATAGCCTCGTAAGCTGATAAATATCGGCAGTCAAGATATTGTTTGATTTCATCAACATGTTTATAACGCTGAGTAGAAGTAGAGCTCTCAGGATTAATATTGTTTTCTATAACAACGGCAGAGCGGTCGGGACCTTTGTTAACATATTTGAATAAATATTTTATAAGTCTTGATTTATTACACCATTCAACGTTGATATGTGCATGGTATTTAAGGACCAACGTTAAGTTGTGGGGGACAACATATCTATTATCAAGTTCAATTCCATTCTTCGTAACAGTCCTTCCATTATTTCTCCTTCTATATATTGCAAATCCATCGTCACTAATAATCGTCCCATTGTTGTAATCTTTCGGGAAATATTTTGAACATCGGCCCTTCACCATACAGGGCGATCCCGATTTTGCAAGCCCGCATGGACCATGTATCATAAATTTCTCAACAACTGCGTAGCCATCTGGATCGTTAACCTTATCAGGTATTTCCGCTGAAATAATCGAATCGATATCACTACTTGTTAAGTATCTATGGTCAACATGCAACCATACTAAAATGTGCACATGCGGAAGACCTCGCTTCTGAAACTCCACCGTATACAATTCTGCAATAAATGCAAGAAAAGTAGAGCACGATATACTAAATTTGTAAATTACTGTTTTATTTTGAGGGAATAGTAATTAGTTTAAAACTTGTTAATGATTACGTACCAGCAATCGACTTCCCAAAGAAATTCTCCTTTTTTATATTGTTCATTAAAGATTCTAATTTCAACTTGAAAACTCTGCTAACAATATCAGGTCTATCCTCAGCTCGTTGACCTGGAATAAAATTTAAGGCATCCCGTATTTCTCGCCACTGTGCATTACATGTAAATGTTATAAATAAATCAGGAGGACCGCAATGTCTGCATATGGCAATAGCATCTTGGTAATTTTGAATCATATAGCGAGGACCAGCAGTAAAACTTGAGGGTAGTATAATTCTTTTTCCAATAGCATTACCATCCGTGTCACCTTCAACAACCGAATCTTTAATGCCTTTATATATTTCGGAACGAAGGTTCGTCTGATTCTTTCTGATATATCCTAATCTTTCTTCTTCAACACATGAGAAAGCATCAACCACATATTGCTGGAAGAGCCGGCCTCCTCGTAATAAAGTTTTGCCTTCGTTCAATCTTGCTTGTATCCTATAGGCGTAAAATTCACGCATAGTAATGTATTGCCTGGAATTTGTTTTTCTCCGTGAGTTTCTGTTACATTCGATGCCTAGGTGAAAACCATCTTCCCCATATGGAAATAATATTGGATATTGCATAGCCATGAATGAGGGATGTAAATCACTAATCCGTCTCAAACCATCTGCTCTATGTTCAACAATAATATCACGCTGTCGATCCGCACTGCCCAAATCACCAATAATTAACCCAGCAATTTCAGCACAGGATGGGGGATTGTACTGAGACGGACTGCCGCAACGCGTACCAACCAAACGCAACCTAATTGGTAAGAAGTCATTTTCCCTGAAACGATCCCGTGCCATCCTAAACGCTTTAACAATTTCATTTTCGGTATCAAACATTTTTAGTAATTCTGCAACAATATCCTTATCAATATTTAAGGCATTACCATTTGCGCTAAAAGATCTCATTCTATTATCAAGTTCATTTTCGGTATCATAAATGTACAGCTGCGCAAATTTAGGCTGGCGACCGTCAACAGGGAGAAGGGAGCCCATAATATGATGATTTTGACCACTGATTCTAAAAACATATGGTCCTGGTCTTTTATTAATATCGACATCTATTTTTCCACCTATGGATGTAAAGGCAAATATTGAATTATACGCACGAATATTTTCTCGAAATTTTGTAGCTTGTCTAGACCCTTGGCAATTTAGGAGGGCATCCAACACATCTGGTGTATTTCGCAGAAGGGGTAAACAAATCCGACCTTCTTGGCAACATAAAGAAAACTTTGGAACGGTTTCATTTCGATGCTTATGAAGTCTTTCATTATACCATAGTAAAGCTCCACATGATTGGCACTGATATTCCGGCAACCCTAGGTATACCTGCTCAACACGTTTGGTTTGCAAGTGTGCAGATAAATGTTCTCGTGTTCCTGGCGTATGCTCCATTTGAAGTAAGCTTCCCGATTGAAAACCTACCTCACGACATTGGAGGCTATAATCGGATGATTCATTATGAATCATATTATTTCTATTTTCTGTGCACCGTTTTTTAAATTGATTTTTGCGTTGGGCAAGCATATTTTTTCTCTTTTTCCTATTTTCTCTATATATTGATGATATATCCATTTAAAACCTGAGAATAAAAGTTAATGAGATAAGTAAAGGTAGAGGCTATTTGATGATTTTTTTTTTTTTCTTTAAAAGGAAAAAACATTTCGGTTTGTAAATTCAAAGTTCTATATTTATAAGACGATGAGGGAATGGAAACATAAATTTTATATATATATATATATATATATATTATATATATATATATATATATATATATATTATATTATCCCAATTAAAAAAAAAACATAAGGGGCAGTTCAGGAAAGCAATACTAC